>OMKQ01007473.1:7935-18575 GCA_900302335.1 Phycis phycis
TTTTGCTTCCAGCGGAGGTGAACGCCGCCGTCTCTGGTTGGTAGCGCTCGACTTCCCGCACAAGGTCCAGCTCCTTCCCATCACTAGCGGCGACCTTCCATGTGACCTTGACCCCTGCAGTTTCCGATCTAAAGCCGTGTCCGTCCTTGCCCATTGCCTCACGTGGCATTTCACCCGCCTTGACCAACCCCCCCCACCCCAGACCTGTTTGCCCTTCCGTCAAGCCCATACCAATGCATGGCGCCAGTACAGAATACCAGAACATTAGAATATTTAATATTTAATATTTAATATTTAAGTCCATGTCCTTAACCCCCCAAAATTCATGTCGTTGTGTTGTCGTATTCTTGACCTGTGACCCCTAGGTTGGTCACGTGACTGTCTGCAGGAGTGGGGGTCCTTCTCTCGTCTTGCCATATCCAGCATGTTGATGCACTGCTTTGCCTGGTGGGTTTATGAGGCAGGCAGCTTCCTCGCGGGGCTCATCAGTGAAGTGGAGTTAGGCGCTCAAGCTATTATCTACCAAGTATCCGCTTTTGTTTACATGGTAATCTCAAGAGCCACTTACCCATAATAAGCCCTAATATTATTTGGGCTTCCCTGGACATTCTAATTTACCTTGGCCACACACTTTGGGTGGTGAGCAAAATATTGAGATCATAATCAAAATTCCCACATACCAACTGGGAGGTGACCCTGGGGCATACACAGGATTCCCTCCAAAGTCTTAAGGCAGGCATGGAATTGCTCAAATTGTGGTTCATGCATTTCTACAGATCCCAATGGGAGTGTCTATGGCGGCCAGTGTGTGTGTGGGAAATGCCCTGGGTGCCGGGAACACGGAACAGGCCAAAATGTCTGCCAAGATCTTTTTTATTTGCACAGGTATGAGTGAGTGAAAGCCAACTGTACTGGTCCCTCACATACATGTCATTCTCATCACAGTATTTTGTATTTTGCATGTATATTGCCACATATTACCAATGTCTAGCTTTCGTGATAGTTATAGAGGTGTGCACTGTTGGAGTTTTACTGGGAGTCTTGAAGGACGTGCTTGGATACATTTTCACTACAGACCTGTGAGTAAAAAGACAGAATTTTGCTCATATACCATAGGCACTGTTTTTTGCACAAAATCAATTATTTTTAACAGTCCCATAATCTGCAATCGTTCATGTATTCATTCCATGTATAGAGACTTCATATTGACTCTGATAAAACAATGACTCCTTGATTTAGTTATGCTTCATTGCACTGAAAGCTAGGCAATAGGGCTGTCAATCAGTTGCCTTCAATATGCACTTGAACATGTATGTAAAGTAACAAATTTAACATGTATCATTGGTTGGTGTGAGTTGCAAATCAGAGCATCAACCCAAAATGTAATCCGTGAGCAAACGGATGGAAATGATCTCCTTGTGTGACGTCCTGAATGACACTTCTTTCTTGGGCCCTCCAGAGAAATAGTTCAGCGTGTCGGCGATGTCTTCATGTTGTATGGCGCTGTGCACGTCGTTGAAGGAATTGCGGTGAGCTCTCTTGATAGCACAGTAAAACCTGGCTGCCGGTGACAACTTTGCAAATAACAAAAGTTAGGATTTAATGCCCCCATGTCACATGTGTCATGTGTGCGTATGTTTAATGTCCCCAGTGTGTGACGTGAAGGCACACACATTTGCTGTCCTCAGAGTGTGACATAAAATGACTGCTTTTAATATCCCAACAATTATGTAAATTGACATTTTTGAATGTTCCCACATTTACAACTCAATGTTTTGTCAATGTGTTTCGCGTCTGCAGGGTGTGACTGGAGGCATAATCAGGGGTATAGGGAAGCAGAGGGACGGGGCTCTGTGTACCCTGGTGTCATACTACTTCATAGGATTGCCTGTTGGACTTTTGCTCATGTTCCAAGCTGAAATGGGTATTGTAGGTAAGGATGAGTTAGGTATTGGCGTTATGGTGACTGACTGTAATATGTAATTTTATAAACTTCTGTTGTCTGTTGTTTTGATCCTTTCTCTTCCGTTTCAGGTTTGTGGTTAGGACTACTTATTAGCGTCACAATAGAGAGTAGTTTCTATGTAGTGTATCTGCTAAAACTAAACTGGCAGAAGGTCACCGAAGAGGTTGGTATTTGTAACCAAACGCATATAGAAACTTGCATGCACATGAATGTACAGTGTATGTTTTCGTTCCCATAATAGAATAGTGTGCAGATGATTAATTGTGGTTCTTGTCTCTGAAAAGGCCTTAGTGAGGACCGGGGCACACCTGACAGACAGAAAGGAGATGCCTGTCGTGAAGCACACGGGTAAGATGTCTTTGATCTGTCTTTATGATTCAGCGTGGTTGCAAGGCAAGCACACCATTCCTCTCCAAATTCAAATGATCCTGTGGCCTGTTTTTGGAACTGCGTCTCCTCCTGTTGTTTAATCTTTAAGACGTCGCCGCCGAAACCAAATCCAAAATGCCCCCCCCCCCAGATTTTTGTGTGAGTGTACAACAACCTCGATATATATTCATGCAAATGTATTGATACAACTTCATGCAAATAATCCACCAGATTGTTGGCAGGAGGAGGCCTGTGAGACACACCAGGAGAAGGCCCAGGGGGAGGCCTCTTGTCCTGCTGATCCAACACCCCCTGAGGGAACCCCAGAGCAGGAAGCGCCTGGTCCCAGCCAGGGCGGACCAGCCAGTGGAGGAGTGGTCCTCACGGTCAGGCAGCTGGCTGTGCGACGTGGCCTGGCCCTGCTGCTCATGTCTCTCATACTGGCTGCTGGTGTCCTGACCAGCGAGCTGCTGGTCAGGTTTTACAATGGGCTTGAGTGACAGTGCTGCTGGACGCTTGCTGGTCGACAACAGAAATGCTGTGTTGGCTTTAAATCTCCTCTGCCCGCATTTGAGACGGACGTTCAAACTCTGACACCTACATTGTACTCTGACACCTACATTGTAGGTGTCAGAGTTTTAACCTATAAAAAAATATATATTTAACCTATATCAGTAAAACTCAGTAACTCAGTAACTCAGTAACTCATCAGTAAATCATTTGTAAATCATTTGTCATGACTGTTTTAGAGGTATCAACGCCGTCAGTGGCAACATTCCAGGCACGGGACGTTGCAGACAAAAACATAACGCCAATATGTGTTTTGCTGATTCTGCTTTTTTACAAAGAGGAGCCCTATTGGCTCACCGAGTAGAGTGCATACCATCAAGGCTCAGTCCTTATAACAGTAACATTGGTTCATTTACTGCACGTCTTACCCATACCTTTTTGTCTAAATCTGTCAAAAATAAAACATAAATGCCTCAAAAATAAATAATATAAAACAATTGTATTCACGTAGAAGTGGGTAGATGGCAACACCCCAAAGCCCTTTCAATACTCAGTCCACAGCCATCACTGACACCCCAGCAGTGCACTAGTGTGTCAGCTTCAACATGTTAGCAAAAGTATTTGCATTAACCAGTGACTGCAGGCAGCCAGCTATCAAAAACAGACAATCATACACCTTTTAGTTTGTCATTTTTAGAGCGATGGAACATCACACACGGTAATCCAAAGGCCAGAGGCTGGGTCAATCACCACACAGGTTAATTAGTCTCCCGAAACTGACATCGTCCACAATTAGTCTCCATGTCCTGACATCGTCCACACAATAATGTTGCATAAATCATCTTGACTGAGGCGATGATCTACCCAGAAGCACAGGGATGTCTTGCACATACAATAACACATCTAAAAACTAATAATAAACAATTCAAATGTGTTGGGTGTGTATGCTGTGTGTGTGGTTAAAATTACATTTAAATGTGAGCATTTATGTGCAGAGTTAAATCTAGGTCCTGTCTAATCCTAACACTGCTAGATATTCAACTGTGTGTCTGTGTGCGTGTTTGCAACTCTGAACAGGAGCACAGGTGTAAGGGAAATATATTGATGTAGTCATAGTAATCATAGTCAACACTTTGTGTTGACTAAATGCAGCACCACCCAACTCAGTCTTACATCACTCGGCTTTGGCAGCAGTGAGGCCAACCCCAGTGTGGCTTTAGTTTTCACCTCAAATAGTTTACATATTTATGTTCATTTGTTTGAGTGAATGGACATGAAGCAAGGCATATTTTCTCTCTGTGGACTGGTCAGTAAATCTACGTAAACTGCAGTTGGTTTGAAATGTCATGCTAAAAATACAGGGGGAAAATATAATAAAATAATAATTATAATAAATTATCATTTTTATATATAATTAGGAAAAAAATAACAGGACACTCCAGAGGTTGGTTGCCTTGTCTCAGAAGCCATGGGTGCCAGAGAGACTGTTAATAATAACATTAAGCCTGAGGAAGACAGAAGAAGATAAGAAGCTGTGACAAGACACCGGGAACAATCTGTGTTGGTGTGAACTTGTTAATCAGAGGTGAATATGTATCTCAACATAGATTTTGAACTTCAGGAGCCCAACACCCTGCAACACAGCTATCAGGTCTACGGAAAATACAGCTACACTAAGTCCAATACGTTCGTGTGATACCTGACAGCACGAATGTGATCTTGCAGGAGGCAGGCACACGCATACGCACCAGGAGAGTCATAAGAGGAACATAATTAATTTCGCAGAAATGCTGTCTCACGATCAGCATTCATCACCAGAGCTACACTTCCTAGCGCTGATGATCGAGGCCTATCCATTTATCTTCAACGCAAGCACCAAAGCAAAAGTAAAAAGCTACTAAGGAGGAGGACTCGTCTTTATTTCGTACAAGATTCGCCTGTTTCATGCAATGTTGTTTTCACGGCGATATTTGTCGTCAGTCGGATTTACCCACAGACTACGTCTACGTCTACGTCTACGGTCACACACCCACTCGGGGGAACATAATGGATGACCCAGTTCCGTTGTTGGGTTGAATGACACAGTTTAAAGGGACCTGGGTTGACGCGAGGAACGCGAGAACAACACGCACAGATACAGGAAGAAATACATAGAAATACATTGATTCTACTGGGTTTACACATTGTTAAGCTGTATGATCTAAAACATAAAAAGCCATATATATCTTATGGTTAATAATTAGGTACGTAAAACCACACGAACATACAACTGTCAAACTCGATATGACGATCGGTTTTGAATTAAATGAATACAATTCAATACAGTGGCGTTTTAAATTAACCTTTACAAAATGCATTGGGCCTATACGTTATTTGTTGACAGACCATGTCATCGATTGGCGATAAAAAAAAACCTGCTGCATCACGTGATTGAATTACCGAAAAAAAACCCACACGTGTGAGCCAATGGCGCGCCGCGTCACAAGACTGTTCTTTTAATATTCATGAGCCCCGTGCCGCCACATTGGAGCGCCTGTGTGTTGTTGACTGTCTGACATTGTCCTCGCTGGACCGGCCGTATTATTGACGGACAAACCCTGTCGGTTGGCAGTTTTGTTTTTGTCACTTGACATAGACATGTCTTCGCTGCTGAAGCCGTTTTCGGTACGCGAGGGTCCATGCGAGAGTCACACTATCAACAGTGGATGCCTGACCACATCACTGGCACCCCCGACCCAATGTTTGGGTGCTCGGAATGCCGCGGCGGGGTTGAGCCCTCTCCCCGTCGCCGGTTACCAGGCGTATGGCGCAAGTAGAACCCTGGCAGCGGCTGCAATCGGAGGGAGGAAGTCGACACACCCGGGGAAAGCCATTCTTGCAGGTATACTTGCAGCATAGGATCCTCCAGTCTGCCCATTATCATGTCTTGCCCATCACTAGCACCCCCATCACCTCGGTCTGTCGCTGATTAGGCTGCTGAACCGAAGTCGAAAACGCACTAAGGAATCAATTGATGCAATATTTGTTTCTAGTGTTATTACAGTGTATCATCTACCACACTCTGTGTGAGCAATGCATTCATTTATGTATTAATTGCGTTACCTGCTAAGGCTTTTGGGGTGCATCCTAAATAATTCATTACGTAGACAATGCAGTCCATGTATCTAAGCCACTGACATCCACAGCACCAGACAGTGAAACTAAAGTAGCCCTCAGGTCATTTGGTAGTCATAGCAGCCATCATTCTAATAATAATAATAATAATAATTATATATATATATATATATTACATTTCTCAATGCTTTACTGTAGCCTACCAATGGAAGATGGCTATGCTAATAGAACATTCAAGAACAGAGTTGCACCCCATGTGGACAGATAAGCACAGCCACTCCCCGGCTCTCTCTCCCCCACAGGCGGTATCGCAGGAGGCATAGAGATCTGCATAACCTTCCCCACAGAGTACGTGAAGACCCAGCTGCAGCTGGACGAGAGGGCCAACCCACCCAGATACAGAGGCATCGGTAGGAGGTGCACTTACTCCTCTCCCTCAGAGATACGGATGCACGCGTTGTGTGGCATGTGTCGCCGGTTGTATAGACATTGTTTTGCAATGTGCACGCACACCAATGCTGGTTGCTTGTTTATCAATGTATGGTGTTGCAGAAGGAATGCCTTTATATCTTTGCGCTGTGTTTATTATCGTGCACCAACCACCACGTCCAATCCCCTGTCTGTGCAAACCTACTTGGTAAATAAACATTTTTCTTTCTTTCTGTCTTTCTTTTGCGCTGCTGGGTACATACAATGATGGATGCATGCGATGTATCTGTAGAGGGATGTGCCGCGAGTTCATAAGTTCTGTCACTGGATTCAATGCGTTGTGTCGCAGGGCGCATGCACGGTGTGTGCAGGTTGCATTGCTTTGCACTGACAGATGGCGTGTGTGTACTGATCCCTTTTGTAGGTGACTGTGTCAAGCTGACTGTGCAGGACCACGGCCTGAGAGGGCTGTATCGAGGCCTCAGCTCCCTGCTCTATGGCTCCATCCCCAAATCAGCAGTGAGGTAGGTGCACACAGTACAGGCTGTTTTGTTTTGTCAGTATTCTCACGATGCGATCACTGCCTCCGGCTTGTTTTCGTACACGCAAGGTATTGAACTTGTGACGAAGGAAAGCAGCGTGAGCTTCATTCGACCACTTGCTTCCTCTTAGGTTTGGCACCTTTGAGGTGCTTAGCAACCCCATGCGGGATGCTACCGGTCGCCTAGACAACACGCGGAGCCTGCTGTGTGGACTCGGCGCGGGGATCGCAGAAGCAGTGGTGGTGGTCTGTCCCATGGAAACGCTGAAGGTGGGCAGAGCTTTTTCTTAGTCCACCGTGTCCCAAATTGAAAGGTTGTTCCAAATCTGCTAATCTGATTGGTTTCATCCCTGAGGCATAATTTGAGTTTCAAACTTGTCAACGGTTCACATGTTTCCTTGAGTGCATCACCAAGCCATACTGGACATGATAACATCCCAACCAAGAATAATATGGATAACATTTGTGGCAGAATATTCTTACAGTTTGCATGTTCATTGAAATAGGTTCTGGGTGGCATCCTTGAGCAAGATGACCTGACCCTGCCTGTACATCAATGAACTGCATGTAAAAAAAAAAACCCTCAACTGCATCAAATGTACTTAGTTATGAAATGACTAAATGGATATAGTAGGCAACCTCCACGTTCTGCAGCTATAGTGAACCAAGCATCAGATGGAGCCACATCTCACCCACGTTTAGAGGTGTGCCACGTCTGTCGGTCACCGCCTCCTCCTCCATCTCCTGACAGGTGAAGCTGATCCATGACCAGTGTTCTCTACGGCCGCGCTACCGAGGATTCTTCCATGGCGTCAGCGAGATCATCAAAGAGCAGGGTAAGGGCTCCCAGCTCTGCATCGGCCCTCGCCACCCAGTGGCCGTTTGATTGTAAATGCTCCGTGGGTGGGGGATGGAGTAAACACACAATGAGACGAAGGCTTTTTCCATGGGGCGCATCTTCTGTTCTTCCTCTGCGCCCTGGCAGGCATTCAGTAAGCTTGAAACAGCAATGAAAAATGCCCTTAAATGGACCTTGTATTGATGTGCAGGTGTGCGGGGGACGTATCAGGGCCTGACTGCGACGGTGCTGAAACAAGGAAGCAATCAGGCCATCCGCTTCTATGTAATGAACTCGCTGCGTAACTGGTACAAAGGTTGGTCAACAGTCTTTTTCGGTTTTCAGTCCTGAGTATTTGTTGTTAGTTGTTGTTCGCTATTGCGTTTTGATTTCATTTCAAGTAGATTCCGTTTGTGATGCGTTTGTCGGTTTACGTACTTTAAAATAATGAATGCAATTGACGTTTAAAGGGGACGACCCGAGGCGGGAAATGCACCCGGTCGTCACGGCGATGTTTGGCGCAACTGCGGGAGCGGCCAGCGTGTTCGGCAACACGCCGCTGGATGTGGTGAAGACACGGATGCAGGTGAGCGTCCGCCTTCACGCACCTGAAGGAAGACAACCACGCATCCTATCTAAAGTGGCATCGCGGCCGTCGAATGGTAACACGCTGTGTTTTCTGCAGGGCCTGGAGGCTCATAGGTACAAGAACACACTGGACTGTGCCTTCCAGATATTGAAACACGAAGGGCCACAGGCGTAAGTGAGCCTAGCCACCATCTTTTGTCCTGAACGGTTGTAAACGATCTCTTTACAGTACGTTGACAAGACCGCAGGTAACTGACAGCACCTGAATCACATGTCCTCCCCCCCCCCCCCCAGGTTCTACAAAGGCACGGTCCCCCGGCTCGGCAGAGTGTGTCTGGACGTGGCCATTGTCTTCGTCATCTACGAGGAGGTGGTCAAGCTGCTTAACAACGTGTGGAAGACCCAGTGAAGACAGCAGGTCGGAAACACAAGGAGGATTTAAAACTAAGCACAGACCAGTGTTGGAAGCAAAGTGTAACCTGACTAATTCTACTATCCTAGTATATAGCGCCCTACTCAACAGCTCTCTTGATTATCCAATAAGAATCTGATGCAGGAGATCGGGTGACATTGGTTACATGATCCAAGAGACAAGTGGCTTGTTTTTTGGCCACTGACCAGGCAGAATCCCGCTCTCAATGCATGTATTCAATAGCACGTGCATTCCACAACTCAGTTCAACTAGAATGGATTCCCAAAACTGGGCTACGCCGTACACACCACTCAGCTGTCTTGCCAGTGCGAAGACGGGGCTTTTTAAAAGAAACTAATCTGATTTTGAAATAACCTCTTCATAAAAAGGGAGAAGAGTAAATGGCTAATATATCTATGATATATAAATATATATTGATGCCAACCTCTAACTAACTGATAGAATAAGGGCACAGGATACTAAAGGGATTAGTGGTGGTACACTTGTTCAAAACACTGGAATCATTATATAAACATGCAGAAAGAAAAGTACTATCTAAAAACAAAGAAAATGGCACAAATTGTGTTTTTTGGCGTGGATGCAGAAAATATTTTACCTCTAGGAAACCATACGTGTGTCTTTACAGCAGATAGTTGAGCAGAACTAAGGGCAGACTTTAACAGGACTTTACTGAAGCGCTTCTACATATCTTAACTACCATTGTGGGGTTACCAAAATATACAGATGAGGGAGGGTTTCCAAACTAAATGGTGGACAACATGAGATCACAAAAATTGAATGGTTACAAATCCAGCCAGATGAAACCTGCCAAATGTTTCAGAAGGCTAATAAACATTTCAGATTTCAAGCACGTCAATAAAACATTTAAACAAATGTCAAAAATATCACACCAACTGGACCGAAATTGTAATTGTAGTGTGTAGCAAAATTAAGTGTTTTCCATGCGTCCATTTGTCCCAGGTTGAAGTTGAGGTTAGGGTAGACTTGTATTTGGTAACTGGCTGTTGAATTGAACTGACTGTGGTCTCTTCACTCGCCTTCCATGGAGTGTAGAAGAGTTGAAACCAGACAGAGACTAAAGGAATGTGACAGATGCCCAGTGAGCCACCAGGACTGTGCCCTGGTTTCCTTAAGGTCCTTTAAGTTCCACCATACACGGCCTTGCACTGCAGCCCTTAACTTCTCTTGGCCAAACTGCTTCAGTTCGACCTGTTACCAATGTAGTGTTAGTGTGACTTCCTTTGTGTACAAGAATATTGTTTAACCCATATTTGTCCACTCTTTAGTGTATAGTAGCACATTTGTATGAGTTTAATGTACATCTTGTTATTTTTCTACATAGGCCAAATGCATGTCTACATTCCGCATCATATCAGACAGGCTAGTTTGACTACACTCCTTGAAAGGGATTTAAAGGGACATAACATGTTGAGATCGCTTAATTTACCCGCCATGGTTCTTGTTTTCATTCAATGCAACACCCATTGGCATGGTTAGAAGAAAAAAAACAATCATCAACAGATGTCCTTGTTCTGGTTAAAAAGCCTTCACTGCTATACTACATTGCACAGACATTGTATTGGCCTGAGATTAAACTTGTTATAACATCAATCTGAATGTGTTAAGTGTGTTTATGGATACCATTTACCACCAAACTGGTTTACTATTCCCAGTGGTGTGTGGATGAATGACGCCAGTACTTAAAGTTTGATTGGATTATTTTTTTTTTTTATCAAATCCTTTGAAATCCATGAGAATTACAGCAAAAGCAAAGTGGTCAATGCTCGCATACAGAAGCAATCCAAGACATTATAACCCAGTGAAAGCATGACAATGTGTTTGTGTTTCATTG
>OMKQ01007482.1:3590-14957 GCA_900302335.1 Phycis phycis
GAGATGCCCCCCCCCCCCCCAAACCCATAAAACAAAGGTATTCCATCTGCCTAATGGGCCGTGGTTTCCTGGTTCTAGCCGCGGTGCCGGGTGTCAGTGTTTCCCCTGCGTGTCCCTGCCGTCTCCCTGGGCTCCGTGTGAATCTCACCTCCCGTCTCCAAACCACCACAGAGCGGCTGATTCATCAGCGGCGCAGTCATTTAGGAAACGCTTGCCAGCCCTCCCGGATTAAATCATGTGAAGCGAGTGAAGAACTGCGCTCACAGCCCGGGCTAACCGGAGCACGTTTTCGGCCCGGGCTGCAAAGGTAAACAGGCCGCTTACGTCGGCGATGGCGGCAATTAACCGTATATTTATCTCGGACAATGTATTTAGGGCTCATCTGTCACGAGCGGGGCTATTTGCGGCGCTGCGCACGCAAATTGGACAGTATGAGAGATGTCTCGGGATGCGTAATGGCCAGTGGTCAGTGTGAAGTGCAGTGTCGGCATAAGAGCTTGAAATAGAGATCACTTTTTCCTCGCAGTCACCCGGCCCCCCGACTCCTCTTACCGGAAATATGCACACGTCAACGTGACGTCTCATTTATGTTGCAGGAGAGGAGTATCTACAAGAAGGCTTTTCAGACATCGGAGTGTGTGGAAGTTAACAACCTCACTTGTGTGTGTTCTCGCCCTGGTAACCATGGAGATGGTGTGTTCTCGCACAAGAAGAAGGATCTGTTTTGAAAAATATGTTTGATTTTTTTTTTTTCCCCCCCTAATAGAGTTATTATAACCTGAACACCTGCTGGTGGTTGCATCATGAACCTGTATTAGATGCATGGCCCAATCTAGTGTGTGTGTGTGTGTGTGTGTGTGTGTGTGTGTGTGTGTGAATTCATGAATTGTGTTAATATTTTGTAACTAATGGATGGACGTTTTTAAAGATATTAGGACATCCTGGTAGCCATGCAATGTGTTGAAATTCTCTGAAATGATAACGGAGATTTCTCAGCAGTCAATGCGGCAAGAAGGTTTGGTTTGACGAGCCAACAAACGTGCGGATCCCTTTCGTAACAGACAACATGGTTTGCGCTGGTCACCTTATGTCCATCATTACACAATACAGCGAGCTCTCCTGAGCATGTCCGCACCGCACAGGAATGTGTGTATGAACCATCGTCATGCCCTCAGCGTGTTCGGTCCCGCGGAACTAAATGAACCATCTATCAGGAAACATGCATTCCATTGGAAGAGAAACGCAACAAATTGACCCCCAAAGCAATGCTCTCACTTAGCTGTAGGGGGCAGCAGTGGGGCTATAGGGTGAGAGAGAGAGAGAGAGAGAGAGAGAGAGAGAGAGAGCGCGAGAGAGAGAGCGAGAGAGGACAAGAGAGAAACTACGTCAACCACAATACTGACTCCTGATTGGTGTTCACTTTTACATGTTTGACAAAGAGGACATGAGGACATTCAGGTTCTCTTCAGGTTGTGGTTCTCGATGTGTCTGAAGCTAACTGCTGCTGCGTGACGAGGATGTCACAAAAGACATGTTATTGTAACACTGCACGTACTGGTGTAGGAAGGACACACGTAGGATAAGGACTAATTGTTTCGTAGGATGAACACAAAACATCGTAGAGTGAAAAGGAGTGAACAGATGGGAGGAATAGCAGCCATGTGCATTAAATAAATAAATTAGCAATAGAAATACCAAGCAGATTAGTTCAGATATTAACGATGAACCGTATCTAATTAGATTCTGTGTTCTCCTTTTTACACATTCCTCCGAATGAAATGTGTTTGGCGAGATCCAACTAACAACTCTAAAGATCCATATATTGAACTCAACATGCCTGCAGGATATTGACCATGACTCCTCACAACTTTAATGCAAATATTGTCCATGGGTTTGAGGCAAACATGATAATACCTGAGTAAATAACTGTGAGGCGGGCTGTACAAACAGGACTAGCTTGTGATTTAAAGCTCAGTTCTATATTCTGTTTGCGCAATCAACGTCATCGGCCAGTGTGATGAATGTGATAATTAGGTCCACAACACATGCAGGATGCATAATTTATGGTTTCGTTCTAAATACTGTGCCCTCATAGATTATTGGCAATAGTGTATGGAAGTGTCCCAGCAATTTAAGTAATTTACAAATTAGCAATACCTCATGGTAAAATAAAAATGAATAACATCCAACATCCAAATCCAAAACAGAAGTTAAATGCAGAATTCCATTTCTTCTTAAATTCTCTGTGTTGTTACATTGGCCAAACAATGCGATGCTCTGTGACATAACTACTTTAAGCTAAATGCATTTACCGAACAACATTTAAACATACTTTTTCAGAAAAGGTGTGCACAATTACAGCTCATTATAATTAATCGTGTAATTTTGCCTTGTTGAATACTATAAAAAATGCATAAAGTAATTAAGCCCTACCCAGCGATTATCACATAAATCACTGGTGGGTTGTGGGTAAATGAGCCATTTAAGATACAAAGGCAATAGATCAGAACCTCAAGGCCTGCGTTGCATTGTCTGTAATGTATCACGGCCTGATTGGCCACGTCGGATGCCAAAGGTAAAGACTCTCAGTCCCGCTGCCAGTTCCTCCTGAGCAAGAACAAGCAACGTGTGAAAGGACTCAACCAGGGATGAAGGATATTCGATGCAGGTGTTTGTTAACTTTACAATACCCTAAAAAGAACGCGTTCCAGATGTGCGTCGGTTCCTGCGCTGGATGGTGGGAGGTCGCCGGGCTCGGGGGTAGTAAACGTAACATACATTGATTATTACATTCAAATACACCTCCTCTCACCCAAGCGCAGATACAGAAACTATATTTTCTTCTGCCAAAAAAAAATAAAGAACACGCATACGTTTTCCTCTCATTCATCCATTCACAGGAGGGTCACACACACATGCGCGCGTGCGCGCACACACACACACGCACACACACGCGGCCATTTCGTTGATGACATCAAGTCGGAGAGTCGTAGCCCTTGCCGAATGTACGCATGTACACACAGGACGACAGGACGCACACAGGCTGCTGCAGCCTGCGTAAGACCAGCACAGAGACAGCGGGCGGTGATGGGGGGGAGTGGGGGGCTGCCATCTCTCCCCCCCCCCCCCCCCACACAACATAAAGCTGTGTGATTAAGGTAATGTAATAAAGGTCCAGCGTGGGGATAGAAGGCTCGGTGAGTCATAGGTCAGTGGTGGGCGTAAGGTGAGAACATGGCGAAGCCCACGGCGTTCAGGGAGATAATGAGGCCCTGTACAGCTCCCAAGTGCCCAACATTAAGAGTTATTACTTCCTCCCATATTGTAGCTCCGAGCACCTATTTATACACGGGCTCACGCCACTATACACCAATCACATGTGCACGCAGACACACGCAGGCTCGCGGGAAGCAGGCAGGCACACGGGCACGTGTGTGTGCGCGAGGACACACGCGCACGTGCGCTCGCTGACGCATGCAAGCGCACAATTTGTAATTTAATTTAGATCTGTACGAAATGTTTCTGCAGGAGGGTTATTTAAATGGGATGTTTTATTTCAATTGAACATTTAGGAAGGGGGGTGTTTCACACGTTTCTTCCATAAGAGCGCACCAATGATCATTTGTAATACACAGTCCAAGAAATGCCTGACTGTCTGTCCACCTGTCTCTCTCTCTGTCTGTCTGTCTACCTGTCTGTCTGCCTACCATCTGACTCTGACTCTCTGTCTGTCTCTCTCCCTGCCTACCTGTCACCTGACTTTCTGTCTGTCTGTCTCTCTCCCTGCCTACCTGTCACCTGACTTTCTGTCTGTCTGTCTCTCTGTCTGCCTACCTGTCACCTGACTTTCTGTCTGTCTGTCTCTCTGTCTGCCTACCTGTCACCTGACTTTCTGTCTGTCTGTCTCTCTGTCTGCCTACCTAGCCTACCTATCTTTCCACCCACCCATCCACATGCACAATCTCACCCGCACATACACCCACACACACACACACACACACACACACACACACACACACACACACACACAAACAGAGAGAGGCGGCTGGCTTGAATTAAATATTGTATGTCTCCACATTCCAGGAATGGCTCATTCTGATATATAGAAACAGTCAATGCAAACATTAAGTTAAATTTGTTTGTTTCTGGCCATGTAAGATTATGAATAACTGACAAAATTACTTTATGTCCCTTTACTTTAGTGCGGCCCTTTCACATTTCATGTATTCATTAAACTATGGTGCTCTGCTGTGCCTTTCAGTGTAGTCCTGTGCTGGTTTTGCTCCCATTTTGGCAAATAGAGCATTTTTTTATCTGAAATGCCTTTCAATGTGGCTTTTTATTGTTATCATTTGGCAATACCTTACCACAGATTGGTAAAACCAGCAGAGTTGGATGATGACAACAAATGATATGGTAGAAATTGGATAGATTTCTCTGCAAACTTTTCTCAAAGTTGAAGCCACACTGAAAGCTCAGAAGACACTGACCCAATATTTGGCTGGGCTAACAATTACAGTCAGGTGAACATGCCTAAAAGTTGTGTTTCTCAGTATTAGAATCGAAATACATGTCAATTCTTTGTGCATTTTTGGCTCACATTTTCAAGACTGCGGCATGTAAAAGTAGAACACACACATAACAACGATAACGAAAATGATCAAACAACGTGGGTTTGGCAGACCCAGGGAGCCACAGGGAGTGAACCTGAAGAGCCATTACATGTGTGCTCAGCACCAGCAGCAGGTTCCTGAGCCCTGGCCGACGGAGGACTGGCCAGACCTGTGGTAGTACAGAACCATTTCTCTTCTCAGAATCCTTTTGTGAACAGGAAAGCTTTGAAACACGCTGATGTTATAGAATTACATGTTTATGGGACAATGGATTAGCATGTAGTCAGGGAGCAGCTGTTGTGCAGAGGGCAGCACAGCTGGGTTCTGGCAGAGGCGGTCGACTGCTTTGGAGTGGTTAATATGAACCAGAACTGTTTGAAGGTACTGGAATGGCCATCAAACCACCCGCCAGGGCACAAGTGATGGCAGACATGGGGAAATATCTATCCAGATGTCAAATGTATGTCATTTTTATGAGCAGTCAAAGAAAGTGTTTTTAACAAAGGCAATATACTGTCAAGTACATTATTGGGCAGTAAGTGTTTCAAGCATCCCATACAGAAAGTATAAAACCTGTGAAAAAGTATAAGAACAGCTACTGTTTCATAAGTAGCACACTTGACACCCTAATAAATGTAGAAATGTCTTTGAATAGAAATGTAGAAATTAGGTGAAGAGAGTGAAAATGTAGCGAGATCAGTTCTGAAGGACAAGGCCGGCTGAATTCTGTTGAATGCTCAATGAAAAGACTGAAACGTCCAGTGGAAACGACTGAACAGACTGAAACGTCCAGTGGAAACGACTGAACAGGCTGAAACGTCCAGTGGAAATGCTTTATCTTCAGGCGTCGTACCATAAGGCAGGGTGGCAGTGTGCAGCGGACCTCCGTCGTCTCTCCGCTGTAGGAATCATGGCGGCCTTAACCTTTAAGAAGTGGCAATTAAAGCATTAAGCGCAATGCTTTGCAATGCAGAAACCACCGTGTGCTGTGTATGTAGGATGGTGGCGAGGTGAAGCGGTTCTGCACGTTGTGTAATACATGATAAGATATTCCATCCATCCCGACGAAGGCCACAGGAGGTGGAGAATCAGCTCCAGCCTCGATGATGACGAAGGACTCAGGGGAAGGAGACTCTGACAGCCACTGTCCATCCATGATGAGGTGTCATGTTTTGTCATGCTTTATTATTATGGTGTCACTTTATTAGAATTATAAAAGAAAATGTAAGCGCACAGAACTGTATTTATTTCTTCATATTTACAGCCAGATCCCTTCCAGATGAAGAGTCTTTTTAGGCTTTCCGGACCCAATTTGGACTTGAAAGAGAAATGTTTGTGAACATGAACATACTGTTTTGCAAATATGGTACAAATCAATAATGCCCAGCATCATTTAGCACATCTGGCTGTTTATATACACTCATAAGGTAGACATACAGTATATGTTTCACCAAGCCCGTCTATATAATGTGTATCACGAAGAGCCTTTGATCTCAGGGTTCTGACCATTTGACTGGATTGATTACTTTTCCCTGCTTTGGTCAGTAAATTGCATGCATGTCTAATAAAGGTAATTGATGCACGAGCGAGTCAATAGTTAATGTCTTACTGTTAGCAGCAGGCATGGCAGGCTAAACACATTAGGGGACCTTAATCAGACAAGTGGATGTCAATCAATACAGCCACAAGCAACACCTATCAGGGTAAACCGCACCCTGACGGTACGTCCAATTATTTCACTTGGTGATCAAATGAGATGCAAAACGACATTTAAGGCAGACGTCACCTAATTAATCTGTCACTAAATACCTTTCCTGGATGAATTATAATTGTGTACATAGTTAGCATAGAAAAATCCCTGTAAATACAATTACGACTTGTGACTGAAATAACAATTAGAAATATGTGAACTATGTGAGAAATGGGACGTATTTTAATTGGGATATTTAGAGATATATATTTCCAAAGATTTGAAATGATCACCTTCCAAAGGCATTCCGTTCTTTGTTCCAGCTGATATGAAGTGTTCCATAGTTCATTCTTAAAATATGTTTTCCACATCTAAACAATATTAACTACCGTTAGCTTAATGGTCTGGGCTCCTGTTCCCAAAACAGTGCATGACAAATTTCAATATTTACATTCTTTACTGGCTGCAGAATGTCCCAGACTTAACAAAGCAGGGAAGCTCCATGACATTGTTATTAACCATGAAGCAGCTGTTTGCCATAAAAATGTCTTGAATTCTGATGTAACTTGGAACGGTTCCATGGAATGTCATGCATTCATAGTTCATGCCCTAGAAGTGGAAGCTTCTAGTGTCCACAGACATTTTGCATGTGGAGTAACAATATTTATAATGTGGCAAACCAAGGATAGCCAAGATCACGAAAATGGCAAATTCTCTCTCTGCAGTCAGTTGATAGAAAAGGTGGTTTGAAATATCTCACATGTTCAGCATTTAACGTCAGTAATTGTCAACTGTTGGGGGGTGTTAATGAATTCTAAACTAGAAAAAACTAGAAAAACAAGAGCAGGATAGAGTGATAGTTATATTACATGAGGCTTCCATATAGCAATAGTTATATCAAACAAGAGTCCCAAATAGTGATAGTTATATTGAACGAGAGTTCAACAGAGTGATAGTTATATTAAACGAGAGTTCCATTTAGCAATAGTTCAATTAAACCAGAGTACCGCAGAGTGATAGTTATATTAAATGAGAGCTCCATAGAGTCATAGTTATATTAAACAAGAGTAAACTACCAGAGTGAAAGTTAAATTAAACGGGAGTTGCATGGCGTGATAGTCACATTAAACGACGATTCCAGAAGCCTTTAGTAATAGTTAAATCAACCAAGAGTACCACACACTGATATTCGTATTAAACAACAGTTCCATAGCATGGTAGTTATATTTAACGAGCGTTCCGTACAGTGATAGCTATATCAAACGAGATTTCCAGACAGGTTCCCATGAGGTTCCTGATGTGATTGCCTCTGCACACCTTACCCTCACGTATGCGCTGCTAAGACACACTTTGTTGCAGCTATTTTAACTGCTTGTGTGGACATAATTCCCGTTACATGCAGTGGTGTGCCTTCAACACTCTGTGTGGTTCCATTGACGTCACCAGGCAGCGATTCTATTATCATATTCTAACCATGTTATTGTCTTGCGCGTACGCCGGTTAGAATTGCTTCTGCAAAGCGTCTGCAACTGTAAGCACTGAGGTACATCTGCCGAGTTTGCTTTTGCATTCACCAAATTGCTGGAGAATATGATCGCCGACAGTGTCGCTGAGCAAAGTACAAGCACTTAAAGTTATCTGGTTGTTCACAGAGTTCTGAGGGCAAAGCAGTCTGGCCCGGTTTGAACAGGTAGCAGCCACGGTTAGCACTGTGGGAAATCAACACAGATAAGAGTATTACTATGTTGCCAATGTTATCATGTTATCAATGTTAATGGAACTATATCATCCAGGGTGGTGAGTCCCGTGGCTTCAAGTGTCCTGAAGAAGCACCTTCGGACTAACCGAGTCAGAGCGCATCAGCCACTCTCGACCTGAAGGCGATTCCAAGGCATTGGAATGAACTGACTATATGCTGGCCTTACTGGGTAAACGTAATCCCCGCTTTATTTCGCCTCTCCAAGCCCATCTTTTCCACAGCCGAGGCCAAACACAGTGTACAGCGCCACCTTTCCACAGAGGGTCCACCGCTCTGGGCATGAACCCAGCGCCTCGACCCAGAAAATCTCACCATTGCGAAAGAACAGGTTTGCCCTCACGAGGCAGCTGGGTTAGTCCGTCAAACAGTCCGTAGCTTGTGACAGGGCACTATATTATATTGGACAAATAAATCACAACATATAAGCATTCAACAATTTGACAGAACATTTGACAGAAACTAATCCAGGGGTTCTGAGACGTATTACTCAAAGGTCTGCAACAGATATTCATCAAAGGTCAGCGGTTCAGAACGATTACGAAATAGCATTTGTCATTTGTTATAGCCTGACCAACCAACATTTAGATCAGTGTCATCATAGCGGATGCTACAGATTCACGCCGGTATATGATACCAAACAGAGTAAGCACAAAGATCCACCTTCCTCAGGTCGGCATCATTGGCTGCTCTGAAACATCTTTATCCACAGGGTCATCTGGTCCAAGGTAATTTCACTGAAAACTACATTCTCCTGTCGGCCAATCAGTTCTGTCTGCCCATGAGAAGATGCTCTTGGAGTCTCCTGAAATTCCCTCAACAATATTCGGATCTCCAATACACAGCAGCCATTACTTCCTGACATTGCAGCTGTCAAAACGATATCTGAACTTTTCAGATATGTCATGACGATGATGGTGATCGCCATCAGTCTGCTGTAGTGTGATGCGCTACACACCTTATTTACCCCAGCAATACAATTAAACACAAATGGCAACCAAGAGTAACACTCCCATCACCTCAGTCAGGGATGCTTGCAGAAGACGGGGCTGCATGGCAGAGGAGGCTCTCAGGTAACTTTCAAAAGCTTCATCAAATTCTGCATGACGTCTGGGTATTCTTTTCCAGGACCGGCATGCAGCACTGACTGCTGTATTATGCAGTGGTGTGACAGCAGGTGCTCTGTCAGACGCTGGATAGCTCCCCTCTCCCTCCCAGCCATGGCTTGAGCACTGTCAGTGGCGATGGACACAAGAGTCTTGATGTCAATTCCCCTTTCATTAGGCTTCTGCATGATGGCTTCATGAAGCGCTGCGTGGCACTACTTCACATCATTCCCCCTTCATCTTGCCAAAATATCTGACAATGACACATAGCCGGGCTTTGTCAGTGCTGTCTATTGACTCGTTTATGGCTGTTTACTGACGACACTTATCATCAGCAAGCTTTACTAGGTCGTCAGCAAGTAACTGTTCCTCCTGGTCAAAGTGCAGTTGGATGATGATGTTTATTTGCTTGAGTTTTTTTTTGACATCTCCTGTTTCTCCTCTCCCTCAAACCTAGCCTCAGCTATCCCATCCAAACACTCCTTAACGACCGCTGCATAAGAGCAGAGCGTTTTGTTCTCGCCCAGCACCCGGCCGCTTCGAGAGCGGCTTCAGTGTTGCTTCCTCCTGCTGTGTCACAGATCTCACAAACAATTTGTCTGTTGATTCATAGCAACACTTTAACTGTCTAAGCTATGTTGTCCTCGCCTCTGTGTTCTGTGGATACTTCGATATGGCTGCGGCTCGGCGTCACGGCGCCGACTGTTTGCTGTGCAAATCAAACACGTGGGCTTTGGGCAGGATTGGGGCAAAATGAAATAGGACATTTGATTTGTGCAGGGGAAGGCCGGCGCTGTGGCGGATTTTGTCACATGTTCCTGTTGATGCTGTTCACCTCGGCATCAATTATCCTTTCACGGCGGTTGACTATTTGCCAGACTCGGAGAGTGTGCAAACACTGTACCATCGCTCCCCGCGATGGTACATTTCATGTGTGCCTCTGTGTGACATTGTGTGACACGTCCACGAGTATATTCATAGAAAATGTCATCTTGCACAGTCTCCCTAAGTTATACACATCTAGGAGAGCCGGTTCAGTGTCCTGGAATGTCGTGATCAGACCATGGAAGGTCTCAGCTGAAAGCGGTGGCCTGATGTATCATCATGTGGTCCACCTTTTGCACACACCACACGCTATTGTTTTATAATGATCACATTCATGTTTTCCTTTATTTGACAGAAGCATGAAATGTCTTGTCTTTGATTACAAAGGAATATATAGAAAATAAAATGGAGCTGTTCATCTCCTCATTTCTAATCTTGTATGCCCACTGTGCAGGGTGATAGATGAACAAAGAGTTTTGTTTATATTGATATCATGAACTCATTTTGGCCCCAAAAAAAGAATGGAAGAAACTATTTTGCTGTATTTTGGAGCAGCATAAACCTTACCAAAGACTAAATTTAGGACAACTTAAGTCCATTTTATAATCGCAAAACACTGACCTAAAGGTTCAGCCGAAGTTCTACTCCTACCCCTCCGACCTGGTTCCCAACGTTCCTTATGAGGAACACCTTTCATCTTGAACCCTTCGTCGTTATTATTGATGTGTTTTGTACCAAGAGACGTGTTGTCCCAATATTTGGACAACGTGCTGAGAATAGAACACTTTACAGGGTTTCACTGACTTTGGGATTCCAATTTAGGACACTTCTTCAATTGGAATATCTCAGTGGACAGTGGGGTGGCTGGATGTGAGTCTTTCCCCTGAAATGGGGACAGTCTGGTCAATCTATTTTTAGTGTGTAGTTCCCCAGTCTGTCAGAAAGACTGTGACATTGAGCATGCTTAGCATACTACAGTTCCATACATCTTTCATATAATTTTCATGCAAAGCTCTCATTCGAAAAACACCTTATCATATATCACCATATATTATAAATGGATTGTGGACAGTAGAGAACTACTAGGTTGAGATACGTGGATCAGAATCTCCTTAAGGTGGAGACAAATGGTGACGTGATGACGTATCTGTTCCAGGAACAGTCAACAGCCCTTCATTTGTAAACAATTTGAGGGAGGGGATGAGTTATGAGTTATGAGTCAGCCACAACAGGACAACAGGACAGCAGCATACATCAAAAGAAAAAAAAAAAACAGTGGTAGATTTTCTGTTCAATGAAAAATGCTCAACGGCTTCTCGAAGTCGAAGTCGAAGTGCGAAGGCCCACAGAAGAAAAGAAAAATAAGCGACTATGTTT
>OMKQ01007645.1:2868-22358 GCA_900302335.1 Phycis phycis
GGATTAACGGGAAACGCACACGTTCTCTGTAATTGGTTTGTTCATGTTGTCTGTCAGACATCGATGACTCTCCGACCAATAGGCTCTATTCACGGTTACCCATGTTATTTTTTGTTATTTGTTAAAGCGGTCCATGAGTCTACCATGCTACAATCTCGAACAATAGTCATTATATTATGCATTATGAATTATTGTGCATTAATATGCAGAATATATGTATAATATGAATTATATCTTAATTATATTAATTAATCTAAAGCTGTGAAGTATGTTATTGCTTGTACCAAACTAGCATCACACTCCGTTTCTGACATTGTTAGCATGAGTTAGCCATTGGATGTTTTCTAAATATTTTGAATCATATTTTATCTATACCAAACTTATTTAAGAACCCTGACATTAACAATAGCGGTATTTCACCTGCATGTCATGTCATAATACTTTCTTAACATAGTCAGGCTACCTGGCTAGTACAAGCTTGTTTATTGTCTTTCCCTGTTGTTTACCAAATACATAGATTCATATGATTTAGCATACCGGCTACTAACATGCGTTTTCTCCGATTACAGATGAAAGATCAGGTAACAGGTCATCAATAGTCACACTTATTTATCAAAACTGGATAGTGGAGTTGTAAATGTTGATGTCATGGTTGACCACGTAGTATCCCGACTCAGGCGCTTCCCTTGTGACTGATGAATGACCATGGTAGCCCGCTTGCTGCAGCCATATGTGATTAGCCCAAATAACCTCCACCTGCAGTGAAGAGATACAGACAACAGGAGCAATACAACTTGTAGTTGTGTTATTCCAGTGAGAGGGATTGCTAACATGCTAGGTTTGAGGTGGCTTGTTTGACTTGCCCAGGAAACATTGCTGTTCATTTACAGTATGGCCAGTTAATGTTTTTTTCTGGTTTAATTCTAATTGTAATGGTTTTTTAATTGAGCATGGCGAGGAAAGCAGTGGTAGACGGTGATCATTCATGTACCTGTGGTCCACTAGGAAGGACAGTTGAGCCAGTATGGACTGCTCCTGTTCTTAATCAGTAGTGTTGATTGTAATGTCACACGATTGAAAAGAAAAACATTTAAATAAAACACACACACACACACATATATGTGTGTGTGTGTGTGTGTGTGTGTGTGACATCATGCTGAGTATCCCCTGACAAATTCATGATTAATTCTAATGTACAAGACCTATAGTTCCTTATATCTGTTCCTTATATCTTGTTTCCCTGTTTCGTATGGACTAGTCAGTGGGATAGAGGATAACAGAGTGATGTCATTACCCTCGCCATGCTTTATTTTACCAGGGCCACGCAGACTCATTTCCAGAACACCACAGAAAATAAATGACTACCTTGACTTGAGCCATCTTTGGCGACTACAGAACAAGACAAGTTAACACCGCAACATGATTGTTAAAATGGTCATGATTGCTAGTATTAAAATTAAAGTTAACTAATTAACAAATAAGTAGATGAAGTATAGTTAGAAGTAGGAAGTAGCATTTTTTTCCAAGTAACTAAGCTATTGGTGATTATTATTTTGTTGCCCCCTAGTGTTTAAATTAGATGGATTTTTGGTTACCCATTTACCTATTTGGGGAAATGGAACACGTTAAATAAAGTGTGAACCTTCAGTAAGAGCTGGCCGTAGTTCTGTCTGCTACGAACGGTGTCAGGAGTTCTTCAACGTGCACGACAGATTTCAGACCATTCATCCTTATCCACTGCATCCTGCAAGTTGAATTTTAAGAATTTTGTTACACTTCACCATTCATTACCATTCACCACACTTGCACTATGTATATTTTTTCCCAATTGAAAATGAATGGCTAGATGCTTTGATTATGTGTAAACTGACCATGTAAAAGTATTTAGTGTTGAAATTCTAACCTCTGTTCTAACATCTAACTTACCACCCTACACCCGAAAATTAAAGTATAAATGAATAAAGCGTAGACGGAAAATAATATAAATTGTAACGATTAAACGCAAACGTACCATATCCCACCCTATCCCGGTGAGGTGTGGAAGACAAGTACCCGAATATTTACAGGTTTTTCCTCAACGCTTTCTTTCTACGCTGCCGTTTCTCGCCAGGAAGGCTCGCTTACGGGCTACACCATTTTCCATGCAGTTAGATGGACTCCACTCCGAGAGAAGACTACCAGGTGGGCCTGGAGGGATCTCTGTTCTGCGTTTCTTCTCTGTGTATTTGTCCTTGGATCTGGGTCCTTCTCCTTGGCCCTTTTGAGGGCCTTGCTTGGGGAGTTAACGTGTCCTGTGAGCCCCTCTGAGACTCTGAAACTGTGATTAAGGACTATACCAATACAATTTACATGACTTGGTAGCCCTAGTCTAGCCAGGTGACTGCAACGTAGAGGGTTGGTTAATCATTAACGACGTCGATCAACCCCCATCTTCTGTAAATATGATGAATGCTTTGCAGGATAAGACAACGGTCTGGATGTCTGTCACCACGGAGGTTTCCCCAAGTAGACTTTGAGGCACTGGGGAGACGGCGAAGAAGACTTACAAAGCGCCCATTTTATTTAAGATTATAGTGCTTACATTAGTTGATTGCGTTTTGCATCATTGTCCACCTCTTGTGATAGCGACTGATCGTATAGTGTCGGATATTTGATGTTGGTTCAACTTTTGGCAACTGTCACTTAATTATAATTTAACATGTTGTGTTCCGTGTTTAAATGAACATTGGACCTCGTCTTCACGCAATTATAGCCGTTCTTTATGCTATTTGCTACTAACGACAATTGCTATTGATATATCGCTAATGTTACTATGCCAATGAAACGAAGTGGAGAAAGTTCAATGGAGGATGGACCGGTAGGTCTTCATTCATCTCAGAAGTCCAGCGTTGCTCTGGAACTCTCCGTCCCAGAGCCCCAAGGCCAGCCGCCGGGAAGCACGTCTTATGACGGAGAAGATGATTCTGGTATTAAATCAGGTGAGGACATCGGCTACCTGTCATTACATAGCAATTTAATGTGTTCCCTATTGCAGGGCTGCAATGCAGTTCGGATAAGAACGTTTTGCGGTGTTGTTGTTATTATTATATTATATTTTACCCTCTGGTAGGTCTACATTTAAGTTTTTGCTTGGATCAATTTGTTCGAGGTAGCCACTGTCACTCTTTTCCCCTAACTCTGATCAGATCGCTTCTGTTCCATTCTTAATTCATTTCTGAAACATCTGCTAGCCTATTTAACTATGATATGGCCACTTCTTTATGGTTTGTTGTGTATGTATTGTGACTTTTTGGGTGTGATGGTTCTCCTTTCTCCCCTGACAGAGGCGGAGGAGAGCACCGACAGCCGGTGTTCCGAGGTGGACCTAAACCTCTCACAGTATCCTACTGAGCTGTCCGCCCAGAATCCAATGCCCAGAAAGAACATCACTCAAATCATTAAAGACAAGAAGAAACAGACACAACTTACTCTGCAGTGGTAGGTCTACATATTTACAACTGAAGCACTGATGCTCTTGAACCAGTTTTTGCTGCCAGCAAACAGTAAATTTATTAAAAAGTATCTTGGCTTTAAGAAGCTGATACCGTTTTGGAAGATTGGGCAGTTGTATTTTAGCCAATTTATAATGGAAACATTAATTATGGCAAATTAACTAAGCTTCTTATTTAACAGTTAATGGTATGATATTAACAGTGTATAGGTCAGTCATATTAATTACATTGATAGGCCTTATCAATGTAATATGACTATTCAGTTGGTAAACTACACATTGATGCAGCACACAAAATGATATTGACAAAAAAAATTGATAAGAACAACCACCTTGTTATGATGACATTTTTCCTTGTTTTAATCTGAGCATCTCCATAGATTTTGCCAACTAAAACAAACTGAACAACAACTAACAATGTAGGCCTATTATTTTGTGTTGATGGGATGAATTGCGGAATACAAGGCTAGACCCTCGGCTAATATAAGGATGGAATGCTCAGAATCAATATGCCATAGCGATTGACTTCTCTCTGTGCTATGTGTCTAAAGGCTGGAGGACAACTACATTGTGTGTGAGGGTGTGTGCCTTCCACGCTGCATCCTGTATGCCCATTACTTGGACTTTTGCCGCAAGGAGAAGCTTGACCCAGCATGTGCTGCTACCTTTGGAAAGGTGTGCGTTTGTGTGTGTCTGTGGGTGGGTGTGCACAAACTACAAGTAAACAAACATTTGTAGCGTGTCTGTGTTTCAGAATTTTAACTGTAATGGATTGTGTTGACTGCTCCTCAGACAAAGCAAGGCCCTTGGATGAGCATCTTCCATTTATAGACTCTATATATATACACACATAATATACACACACACAAACCCTGCCCCCCAAATTGTTAATGGCAAATACAGATGATGAATAAACAAATGAACAACCAACCAATAGTGGCTGTTTGAATTGAGACTGTAGACATACTATTTCACAGGTCAGTTACCTTCTCTGCCTTACAGACCATACGTCAGAAGTTTCCTCTTCTAACAACCAGACGTCTTGGCACAAGAGGACACTCTAAGTAAGCACACAAAATGTAACACCTTTACTTTTCCAGTAAAGTTCTTCTGTGTTTTTGTCTCAAACAAAAGTGTGAAATTTCATATTATACACAATTAATCCTCAACTCAACCATTCTACAGGTATCATTACTATGGCATTGGCATCAAAGAGAGCAGTGCATACTATCACTCAGTCTACTCAGGGAAGGGATTGACCAGGTACGACCTAGTTCCAAGCTTCTTCTAATGGTGAAAGTAATCAATAAGTGCAAAACACCCAGTCTTCACCAGAGGTGCTTCTGGTTCTGTGGTTTTATTGTAGTGTCATTTCTTCTTAATCTGTAGTGTTTTTTCTTTTCATAATCATAGATTTTCTGGAAGCAAGCTTAAGAATGAGGTAATGATATTTTTGATATTTCATATTGATATTTTTTTAATTGATGGCAAACATTGATTGCAGAAGGCCGTAAATCAAGATGTATTTGACAGGGTGGTTTTACCAGGAAATACTCCCTAAGTTCCAAAACAGGAATGTTGCTCCCAGACTTCCCCAGTGCCCAGCATCTCCTGCTGCAGGGAAACATCCCCAGGGAAAAGGTTGGATGCTCATTTCACCGTAACCATGTAACATGCAGAGTCTGCTAGGTAAATGTTAGGGCTGCCAAATCTGTCTATTGTCTTTCAACAATAATGACTGCAAGAGATTCAGACTAGGCTTGGTATTTGTAGTATACCTGTCCTGCAGCTTCAGTGATTACCTGACATATTGCTCCTTGCAGTATATTTCTCCATTGAAGTTTTATGTTTTTGTATAAAAGTATTAGCTGATGTTACATTTTCCCTCCTTTCTGTAGGTTGACACTCTAATCATGATGTACAAAACCCATTGTCAGTGCATCCTGGACAATGCTATTAATGTCAACTTTGAAGAGGTAACCCTTTTGTAATAATTTGACTCCTGGTTAGATCTCAATGAAGCCAACGTAGCAAGAGCATTCCAACATCATTCAGTACTGCGAGAGAGTGAGAGGATTAACTACTTTTGAAGCAGGAAGGAGGTATTGTATGTCCTTGTTCGCCCCAACACAACATGGTCGAAAGTGTGTCTGCTTCTCATGTGTTACAGATACAGAACTTCCTGCTCCATTTCTGGCAGGGTATGCCAGACCACCTTTTGCCCCTGCTGGAGAACTCTGTCATCATGGATATCTTCTGTGTCTGTGACTCCATTCTTTATAAGGTAATTTTTTTCTACTTTCTAACTCAATTTTAACATCTCAAGATTAATGTGCATTAGCACATTGAACCTCAGCAAGGCCCACAGTATAGCCCTTTGTAGTGAATAGATAACATTACCTTTGCATAGCCTTTTGTAGTGATGGGATGGAATAACCTCATCATAGCCTTTTGTAGTGATTAGATAATTGCACCTTTAATAGTTATCAGATAGAAGAACCTCAGCATTCTGTAGTGTTCAGATAGAATAACTTTTTGTAGTGTTCAGCTTGAAGAACATCAGCCTAGCCTTTTGGACTGATCAGGTAATAGAACCTCAGCATAGCAATTTGTAGTGATCAGACTGAAGAACCTCAGCATATATTTTTTGAGTGTTGAGTGTTCAGTTCTAGTGTTTGTGCTGATCAGATAGAAGAACTTTTTGTAGTGTTTTTGCAGCTTGAATAACTTCAGCATTGCCTTTTATAGTTTTAGTTATATATTAGATAAAACAACCTCAGCATAGCCTTTTGTAGTGATCAGATAGAAGAACCTTATCATAGCGTTTTGTGCTGATCAGATAGAAGGATCTCCCCACAGCTTTTGTAGAGCTCAGATAGAAGAACTTCGGCATTCTGTAGTGTTCAGATAGAAGAACCTCAGCGTTCTGTAGTGATCAGATAAAAGAATGTCAGCATACCGTTTTATAGTTATCAGATCGAAGAACCTTTTCTAGTGATCAGATGGAAGAGAACCCCAGCATAGCCTTTTATAGTGATTAGATAATAGAACCTCAGCATAGCAGTTTGTAGTGTTCAGTTTGAAGAACATCAGAATCACCTTTTATAGTGATTAGATAATATAACCTCAGCATAGGCTTTTGGACTGATCAGATAGAAGAACCCCGACATAGCCTTTTGGACCGATCACATAGAAGAACCTTCTCTATGATTTAATGATAAAACAGAAGAAACACAGCCCTTTGATGTGATCAGATAGAAGAACCTCAACCTTTTGTAGTGATCAGATAGAAGAACCTCAACCTTTTGTGGTGATCAGATAGAAGAACCTCAACCTTTTGTGGTGATCAGATAGAAGCTAGAAGACCCTCAGCATAGCCATTTCAGGTAGAATAACCTTTTCTATTGATTTGATAGAAAAAACTCAGCCTTTTATATTGATCAGATAGAAGAACCTTAGTCTTTTGTATTTTGTAGTATTTTGTAGTGATGGAATAACCTCCAAATTATGAAGTGATCACATAGAACCTCAATGTTTTTATGGTCAAATAGAATAATCTCAGCATTTTGTTGTGATCAGATAGAAGAATCACAGCATAGCCTTTTTTAGTAATTATATAGAAGAAACTCAGGATAACTTTTTTTAATGATCAGATAGAAGAACCTCAGCACAGCCTTTTGTAGTCATCAGATAGATAGAAGCGTTTCCTGGAATCAGATTGAGAGATAACATTGAGTCTGACATTGATCTGTGGGAAGTTGTATGTATGTTATTACATACATGAACCGGTGTGTGATTACATGCCATGAAATACATTTACATTTAGTGCATTTAGCAGACATTTTTATCCAAGGCGACTTACAAAAAGAACATTTGTCAGAAGAAGGTGAAACATTTCATTGCTGTTAATACAGTAAGAAAGTCACCAGAACAAGTTTCAAGCATTTAAATTGCTGGGTTAACCATTGCTAGTATACAACATATAAGAACATCAAATACCATGTTAATACATACCATGAAGCAAGATGTTATTCCATACCATGAAATAATATTACTCCATGATATTTCAGGTGCTCACTGACGTGCTTATTCCTGCGACCATGCAAGAGATGCCTGAAAGGTTTGTAACTTGAATCTGATGCATCATTACACTGTATTCAGCAGAAGCAGCTGTAAATAGTGTGAGTGAGAATACGATTTGCTGATTGAAATGACATCATGTGAAATCATATTTGCTCATCAGTTTGTTGGCAGACATCCGTAACTTTGCGAAGCACTGGGAGCACTGGCTCACTTCGTCTCTGGAGAATCTCCCAGAATGCCTAGCAGCTAAGAAACTGCCCATTGCACACCGTTTCGTCTCGTCTCTGAAGAGACAGAGTTCTTTTCTGCATCTTGCGCAGGTACAGCAGAACAGAGTTTGGAAATCATGCAACATTTGGTCCAAGGGATCCTGTTCTTGTAGGCATTATTGGCAGGATAGCCCTTCCCTGACCTTTATTGAACACACGTACAACTTGGGTTTGATTGATTTCTATGATACTATGTTTCCGCGTTTCAGCGAGACAGCTATGTCCATTGTGTCTACCCTTTTTTGATATGGCTCATGGTATCTGATCTGGTGATATGATGGTACTCTCTGGACGAATAATACTGGTCCACTCAACTTGTAGATGAGTAGACTAAATGTGTGCTGTCTTGTTCTGTGCAACTGAACCCATCTATCTCTTCTTGTCTTTTCCGACCCCGTTGGTTCCTGTTGTTCCTAGATTGCCCGGCCAGCTCTCTTCGACCAGGCAGTGGTGAACAGTATGGTGACGGACATGGACAAGGTGGAGCTTAGCACCATCAGCGTTCAGCCACTGCTGAGCATCACTGCTGCAGGAGAGCATGACGCTGATGTCTACTCAGAGTGTAAGCTGTAGAGTCACACCTATGGGTTGGAGATCACACCTAGCCAAACAGCTGTTAGCGCAGGCTAACGTAATGCTATAATGGAACAAAATGTTTTCCATTGCTATTTGTGTTCTGTTCCTTGGGCTCTTTTTCATGTAATATGCATACTGCACAGTGATGGGTTGATCTGGCTGCATCACAAGGCATTACTTTGCAGGACAAATTAAAGTTTTTGGGGAAGCCCACGCTGTGGGGAGCATATGAAATCAGTGTTCTAGTGACTGCACAAATACCAATGTGTCAGTGAAAGCCTTGCCAGTTCATAGACCAGCTAAGAAAACATAAAGTATGTTTTGGAATGGAGGGGTCTTTAACATCACACACTATTGGCTAGTGTGTTAGTGACTAGTGGCTAATGCTTTTCTATCACCTCCCCTTTGTCTTGACATAGATGATTCCATAGCTGTCTTCCAGGAGCTCAAAGATTTGCTGAAGAACAATGCCACTGTGGAGTCTTTCATCGAATGGCTCGACACTGTTGTGGAACAGAAAGTCATCAAGGTATTGATAAGCAGAATTAGCATATAGATAGTGTTTCATTTTTTGAAAATGCACAAGACACTTTACACTAAGGAACACATTTATACAAAGCAACAAATGTCTATTCAAACAATTAGAATTTGTAATATTTGAGAGCAAAATAATTACTTTCCAAATACCTTCTGTGTCTTTCTCTCTCTCTCTCTCTTTCTCTATCTTTGGAACGTTAGCCGGGTCAGCAGAGCAGCCGGTCGGTCAAAAGACGAGCACAAGACTTCCTGCTACGCTGGAGCTTTCTAGGAGCCAGGGTGATGCACAGCCTCACTCTCAACAACGCCTGTAGCTTTGGTACGACTCATGGCCCTTCAGCAGCTCCAGTAGAAGATTGATGCCTTCCATATTCTGTATTAGATTGCTACAGTGGGGCCATAATCTAATAGTAATAATGGCCAGCCCTGCTGTGCCTAAACAGTCCCTTTATCAGGTAACATGCATTCTGTTCACTAGTCCACTAGTTTACCCCCATGTGCACACATTTGAGCATGATGATGGATGGAAGTACTTTTGCAGACAGCGGGTAGATATATGCACACATCTGAGCATGATGTAGGAACAGACAGAGGCTCCATGTTGGGACAGTGCATGTCAAACTCATAATGCAGGTATTTTTTAAATACCAGTTGCTTGTCTTGAGTGGTTGGCTTTGGTTTCTCCATATTAATATATTTCTCCATATTGTTTCGCCAATAATATGTCTATTGTTAATCGATTTAAGCATCTAATTTTAATGTTTGTATACGACAGGATCACCTACAGGCAATACAAAAATATGCGTGAATTTAATGTCTACTACAAAGAGAAGATTTTATACGTTTCACCACAGTATTTATATGTCCAGTATGGTGTCGTACTTTTCCCAGGTTCTTTTCACCTGATACGAATGCTACTAGACGAATACATTCTGTTGGCACTGGAAACACAGTTTAACAATGACAAGGAGCAGGACCTACAAAACCTATTGGACAGATATATGAGAAACGCAGGTATATTCAAACACTGGTCTATGTCTGTATCTGCTCCTGTACACATGTATCACATATTTTCTGCTGCTACTGTAACTTAGCATTCTATTCTTTTTTCAGAGGCTTTGTGTGTGAGTGCTGTTGATTATAACCGTTATCTTAAGTATTCTTTTACCCCTCAGATGCGAGTAGAGCTGCATTCATGGCCTCGCCTAGTTCCTGTTTCCTAGCCAATCGCAACAAGGCCAGCACTGCCACTGACCAGTTGGTGAAAAATGAGGGTCTGGCGGAACATGCCTATATGACTTTATCAGCCAATCAGCAACACTGCCTTGAAGCCAGCCTTGCTGTCTATCAGAATACAGAAAACACTGGCTTCTCAGTTTTAGGTAAAACAAAAAACAGTTTTATTCAAACCATTAATCATGTCCTATTCTAAATGCTTATTTCTGAATGTGTGTAAATACAGTTGAAGTTTGAGCATCAAAGTAACAACCATTGCGTGGCTATAAATAACTTAAATATACTGTGTATTGGTATGCAAACAATTCTATTGACTCTCTCACACACTTCCTGCGCACCATATATCCAACCATAACACACCTGCAGGAACCAGCCAGCTTGACTACTGCCAGGCTACCTTGATGACCCCTCCCATCTCCCCCGCCACACTAGCCAACCGTGGCTCGGTCATCAACCAAGGGCCCATGGCAACCGGGAGACCCTTAGCCACTTCCTCGTCTTCTTCCTCCTCATCTTCCACCTGCCCACCTTCCTCTTCCTACCTCTCCTCTTCCTCTCTCTCCATGAGCGTCGTCAGCCAGCTGAACCCCTGCTCCTCGTATCCGGAGGCCCCGTATCACTCCATTCCTGTCACCAGCTCAGGGTTCTTCCACATGTCTTCCAACTCTACCAGCTACCAGCACACACTAAGGTGTGTGCACCATAACTTAGTGTTACATAATGGCTTGCCTTATCAGACTTCCAACCATAGGAACCAACCGTTAATTGTGTTCCTACAATACTGCTATGTAGCCTTTTAGCAGATGCTTTCATCAGTGAATTCAGATACATGTTATGAAGGAGCAGCCAGTCTTGAGGGTTGAACCAAGAACCTTTGGGCTGGGAGTTAAACACCCTAACCACTAGACTATCCTGCCTACATGTATACAGCTACACATTGTGACAATTTCCCTTTGTGTCAACTTATATGAATGTGAATGTCATTATACTGCTACCATAGACCGGGTTCAGATAGTTCCCTGAGCTGGGCATTGTTCTCAAGTATTCTTCTCTCAATCTTGTGTGCAGGCCTCACGGGCAGATGCAGTCGTCTGCTCTGTCCGGGACCTCATCCCTGACCTACCACCTTCCCTCTCGCTACCACCCCTACCTGGGCCACCAGCACCCCCTGACTGGCCACAGTCACCCTCCTCCCACCAGCTGCGTAGTGTCTTATGGCTCTTCTTGCTCCTCGGACGCGACTCAGGTCGGATCGGACCGGGGTTTAGATACCCGGACCCCGGCCAGTCAGCCATTGGACCCTGCGGGGCCCTCGGGGGATTACGGATATGCAGGGGCTGCTAGTCTCAACCCTGCAACTAGCCAGGTCCAGGGCCAGGACTACTCAGGTTTGTGCTGGTTAGGAGCATTTCTCTTGTTGCTGATTTGTATTCCCCCCATACCCCCCTTCTGTAGTTTAATACTTCTCAATGGTTGAGATACATTGGGAGGGAGCAGAGAGGGAGGGGACATTTTTATGGTTGTGTAGTTTCAAAAAGTTCTCTCTTCCGCTTTGTTCTGCTCTGTCTCTATTTACATTTCTCTAACCTACAGCACCTTAATGTCACATTTGTAATATGTGTAACATTTCAACTCAATTTTGTTGCTGTATCACAAATGAACAGCAATGGCTCCCAAAAGGCTAGGTGTTTGCTGCACATGCTAGCAGCAAACACCTTGGGTCAACTGAACAACATTCCCCCACCCCATCTAGCAGGTTACTATGGCAACAGCAGTTACCTCCAGGGACAACGGATCACATCATTGGTGGACCAGCATGTGTCCGTCATCAGCAGCGTGGCCAGCCTCCGACCTTTCCCCCCGATGTTCTCGGAAGTCCATGACCCACTCAACATCCTGGATGACCCTGGAAGGAAAAGCTCCACTCTCTACTACGAGGATGTTGAAGATGTGGAGGGTAAGTACCGTGTTCACAAGGATGTCAAACTCACTTCTATTGATGGTACAGCTGTCTCATATCAAGAGGATGTTGAAGTCACTTCTGACAGTTGTCTTTGGCCAAAGATTGTAACAGTAAGTATAGTCTTGGTTTGTTAAGCAATAATTATTTTCCTGATTGCCCGCATACCTTTTTACATTTTTGTTATTTTAGGGTTAGGGTTAGGGTTAGGAGCAGAAAGCCATTGAGGTCAACAGACCCTACATCATTGCCACCGCCGAACCAAGATTCCACCTCATCTTGAAATTTGGAGAAAGTATGGGCGTATGGACCTGCAACATTCATTTTGTTATTTTTAATCACTGAATTTAGGGTTAGGATAAGGGATTTTAGGGTTAGGGTCAACATCCTCTTGCATATCGAGAGGATGTTGAATTCACTTCCATTGAAGCTATAGCTATCATATGATCACAAGTAGGATATTCCATCATTCAGGTTGTCTTGGCCCAACTCGGCAGTCTCCTTTGGGTTCTCTCTATGCAACGGACCCTGCAGTGTCTGGGCCCTGCATGTATGGAGGAGGCCCCGTCCTGTTCCCCCCCCAGGACCAGCAGCTGCTCTCGTCAACGCTGCCTCCCATCAACACTGTGTTCATGGGCCAGGCTGCGCTGCCGTGAGCACCACCATGTCCTACTTGAAGAGTTCTATACTTCCACAAAACATTTCTCGCTTCAAAACACATGAATGGTTGGTGTACATGAGTTGTACATTCTCACACTTCTGATCCACTGAATTTTATTCAGCTGTAGCCAAGAGGAAGTGTATATCAATACTCAACCGCCATTATTGATTCGCCTGTTTTATATAAATATTCCACCAATGTTTTATGATATTTATGTGAGACATTTATGTTATTTATTGTGCTGTTGAGCCTCCACTTCGATATTAAAACAGAAAGGGGCAAAATAACGGGATAATGGGATAAAATATTTGACTGCCTTATTTTGGCATTTATTGTGATAGTTTTGTTCATGTTTGATTTTAATCATTAATCATACCCGGCATGCTAAATTATGCTAGCTGTACAGTGCCTTCATTTGTACATGTACAAATAAGTACACTACATGTTGTTTTTCTATTATGACTTATTATCTTGACTAATTGAACAGGGAATTGTTTACAGCAGCATTAATACCAAATGGATGCAGGTCCCCTGGTGTCTACATAATGGCTAGGTTGTTTTGAAAATATACAATATGAATTATTACATTCAATCTCTTGTGTTTTGTTGTGTGCTGCCTGGTCATTCATTTACTCACTTGTAGTTCTGGAGAAATTCAGAGCAATTGAAACATGGAACATATCATGTGCTTCTGTCCTGGCAGATTGACTGTCAGTCAATAATAGACCCCAGTATCGCTCTCTTATCTCGCCCCTTTCAATGCCTCCTTGGGAAATGAAACAAAACACAGCTCTTGGTCCAACGGGGAGGTTACAGTTGAGAAGGCAGATCATTCCACAGGGATGATCTACTTTGTGTTGGGGTTTCACCCATGCCTTATTATGGTCTACAACTGATCCAATAATGTCTCACTGGGTTCTATATCCCTGCTTTACTCACTATGTCTGACTAGGTCTATATCCTTTACCCTCTCTGTCTGACTGGGTCTACATCCCTGCTTTATTCACTGTCTGACAGGGGCTATATAATTTACTCACTCTGTCTGACAGGATCTATAGCCCCCTGCTTTACTCACTATGTACTCTTTGTGGGGGGTTGGGCCCATTTTAGGTCCTTGCGATCTGCCAGACAGATGGCAGCATATGTAATGATTACAGAATCCCTGTGTTAAAATTCTTTAATTACTAAGTCAATAATGCTTCCAACAATTGCTGGGCCTTCAGTGTAAAAACAACAGCAGGCAGAAGGCAAACTTCGGGCCAATGTTTAACTAGGGCGGCCACATTAGGTGTGTGAGAGCGTGTGTGTTGAAGGTACACTAAGCCTTTAAACATTATGTCAACAGTGTTCATGTTGTGCCTCTGGAGGCGGCAAGGGTAGTGACCACCCTGCTTCCACTCTGTTTTACAGTTACAACAACAGTTAACACAAGGCACTGAACATGAAATTAATGAACACAATAAGAACATTGGCTTACCCAAATAGGCCTACATAAAGTCACACAATATGGTTGTTTATATATTGATTACATGTTGTTTGCACATGGTTTTAAAGAATATATTTTTCCGAAAGTTTTGGACAGTTGTCATGGACCACCACGATCCACCCTATAAAAAGCCAACAGACTCTTGTAAGTATAGGAGAGGCATTGCACCACGTGTACCGCGTGTTTAACCCCAGGGAACCACTCAATCAGTGCCTGCTAGTGATTAATGCCATGAAAGAGATCCCAACAAATTAAATATCGGTAAGTATTACAAGAGTTCAGATGACTTGAAAGTGACAGTTTGTGACATATCCACAATTACAAAGTGATATTGCTTTGTGGATATAGAAATGATATATAGTCCATCCTATTATCTATCGAGGCACCAATGGATGAGAACGAATAAAGTGCAAAAAAAAAAGTACAAAGAAAATAATATTCTGAGACCCTACACGACAACGCCCAGCTGGATGGCCGAGAAGAGGCCTACTAACAGATGACATATCTATAAAATAGGCCTACCATAGACCATAATAGGCCATTATATTATCCCTGTAGGATTACCAATCTTACTTCCTTTGCATGCATCACACCAGCAGTCCCCATAGCAACTCAGCTGACAGCTGGTGGGGCTGAGAGATGAGACAGCTCTGGAGAAGACGAAAATCCTTAATGTGCACTGTAAAAAAACACTGTCATTTTACAGGATTTTCCCTGTTAATTTATCCAGATATTTCCTGTATATTCAAAACACACGAAAATATGGATACAATTACAAAAATAGAACGTGAATTTACCAATATCTTTATATCTTCTTATCTTATATCTCTAATTATGGAAGTCTTCATGACAAAAACATTGAATACATGTGTTTTTATCAGTGTATAATATATATAAGCATCAGTAAACTGTTAAAATATAGTTTTTATCATTGAAAGCAGCCACAATTACAGTAATTTCACTGATTCACAAAGGTAATAATAATAAAAAAACATAACTGTTTTAGACATAGGAGCACAATCGAAATTGTTATTGTATTGTCCCGTCAACGTTTTATTAAGAAACTCAAACAGGCACGTGCATCGTCTTTGTAAAAACTTCGTAAAAACCCCTGGGCCTCTTAAAGGCGAAAAGTGGTTGGCCCCAACTGAGCGGTGACCAACAGCGGCGCAGACCAAAAGGAGAGCAGCTTGTGGTTCCGGTTGGGACAGCGATTCCGGACCCAGTCCCCTGCTGCGAAGGAAGGTGCTCTCACCCTCCGTCTCCTGTCAAACTGCTGCCTCATCTGTCACTGAGCATCCATGACCCTGGTGCTCTGGCAGGGTGCTGCAGCAGTGTGGCAAGTATTGGGGGCTGCAGCCAATCCAGGGGAAACTGCAGCTCACACCTCATCATCAGGAGGGCTGGGGAACTGCCGGTAATCGATGTGGTGTTGCCCGGTGGTGCAGCAGAGTGCAGAGCAGTGCAGTTGAGAAGGGAAGACCATCCACCAGGTACGCTCTGACACCATTTTTTGTGTCTCATTGAACCTCTCCAACCCTCCATTCGCCTCCGGGTGGCCGTGTGGATGTGTTGAATCCCCCTCTTGTCCACAAAGGCAAAGTCAGCCGAGACAAACTGTGGGCCATTATCTGTAGTGATGACGTTGGGGATGCCCCAACATGGGAGGAGAGAAAATCCGTGACCACACAAGCCGTCACAGTGGCAACCACCTCTGGCCACTTTGAATGGAGGTCATAGGCCACCAGGAGGAACCGTTGATGGTGCGGGACACCGTTCCCCACAGATGTCCAGCTGGATGTACTCCCATGGCGTGGGCGGCCACTGCAAAGGCTGTAGAGGCGGCGGTGGTGGTGAGCCCGTCTTACCACTGACCAGGAAGGCTGTGCAATCCCTCACCATCATCTCTATGCCCTGATCTATGCCCGGCCACCACACCAATTCCTTGTAGCGCTGCTTCACCTTGACAATGCCCAGGTGGCCCTCATGCTCCATTGGCAGGACGCGTGCTCTGATGCTGGTGGGGATGATCGTGCAGAGCTCCCTGGCCATACAGACATCATTTCAGGAGGACAGCTCATCCCTGACCTGGTGGATAGCCCGCCAGCCCTTCTGGGACTCTCGCAGGCCATCCTTCCTGCATATACAGTACACTATATTGCCAAAAGTATTGGCTCACCTGCCTTGACTCGCATGTGAATTTAAGACATCCCATTCTTAATCCATAGGGTTTAACATGACATCGGTCCACCCTTTGCAGCCATAGCAACTTCAACTCTTCTGGGAAGGCTTTCCACAAGGTTTAGGAGTGTGTTTATGTGAATTTTTGATGATCCTTCCAGAAGCGTATTTGTGAGGTCACATGCTGATGTTGGATGAGAAGGCCTGGCTCTCAGTCTCCGCTCAAATTCATCCCAAAGGTGTTTTATCGGGTTGAGGTCAGGACTCTGTGCAGGCCAGTCAAGTCGGGGCGGGGGTGGTGCAGGGGAGCAGATCAGCCACAGTGTAGTAAAGTCATATGGCTGGAGCCTCACCGACCAATGGTTGATCCTGAGGGACTTGTGGCCTGACCCTGACATGGCGAGCAGGGTCATGAGGGCCTGGTAGTCCGTCCGCAATGTAAAATGCCGCCCATACAGGTACATGTGCCACCGTTCACATGCCCAAACGTAGGCCAGCACCTCCTGCTCCCCCACTGAGTACTTCTGCTCGGACAGTGTGAGGGACTGAGAGGCGAACGCCACTGGGCGTTCCATGCCACCCTGGACCTGAGACAGCACAGGTGTCACAGGTGACGAACGTGGGACTCGTCAGATCAAAGTACGCAAGGGCCGGTGGCAAGGTGAGCTGTGTCTTGAGCTGGTGAATTAGATTAGATTTGTCATAGCAGCAGTACAATGGCGACAGAGCAGGCCGGGGTCCACGTCCAGACGGCGTCCTGTATAAGGAGCTCACACAGTGGAGCAGTGTTTGCGGAGTATTGGGGAAGAAAACGCAGGTAGTATGCGTCATCCCTAGAAATGACGACAGCTGGGCCAGGCAGGACGGCTCCAGCAGGAGCAGCAGAGTCTCCACGTTGGAGCGGACACTTTTCCTCGTTTAGTGTGAGAGTGTGACAGGCGAGGACATCCAGCACCCTCGCCAGGTGCTCGTTGTAGATGGCTGGTGTTGCACCATGGACCACTATGTCATCCAGGAAGTTGACCACTCACCACCCACTCACCACATGCCCATGATCTTCTGAAAACAGCTGGGGGCAGAGCTGAGGCCAAAAAGCATGCGGGTATAGTGGAAAACACCGACTTGCATCACAAAAGCTGTAAGGCTGCGGCTGTCAAGGTGCAGCGGAACCTGCAGGTAGCCTTGGCAAAGGTCGACTTTTATGACCACAGAAGAGCCGTAGAATTGCACAGCCAGCTCCTCCACTGTGGGCAGCGGATACCTGTCCGGGATCACCGCCTTGTTCACCGATGCACAGACGCATGCCCCCTGACTTCTTCTTTGCCACCACCAGGTTGGAAATCCAAGGGGAAGCGTCAATGCGCTCTATGATTCCCGCATCCAAAAGCTTCTGCAGCTCGGCAGTGTCGAGGCAGCCCAAAACACTGAACAGGGCAGGCCAGCCCTGTTGCCAAGGCGAGCCAACAGACAAAATGGCGGCCCCTGTGTTGTCCATGAGGGAGAAACCCAACTCACAAAACAAATCAAAACCCATAAGGTTGGCCCCACAGTGATCCACTTGGAATGTGAATGAGGGGAGAGTCTTAGTCCCGTAGTGCACAGTGAGGGTGATCGTGCCTGCTGTTCCAATCTTAGAGTGTTCATAGCCGTACAGATCCTCGCCGTTGGGAGCAAGCGTCAGGAGCGGAAAGAGCCGCCAGACCGTGGAAACATTTAGCAGCGACCTGGAGGTCCCCGTATCCAGCACACCCCATCCAGCTCTAACATACACCACTTCAATGACCAGCCACTGAATGGATTGTCATCAGTGGTGGGAGCAGAGCGGCAGATCCAAGCGAAGTGATTCTGTTTGCCACAGCGTTCTCTGTCCCCTGGCAGGGCAGTTTGGGGCTCGGTAGTTGTGCGACGAGGAGCCACAATTACTGCGGTGTGTGCTACTGCACAATGGCGTGCAGTAACATTCACATTGAGGTTGTCCTCCGGGAAAATGGGGGCAGAATACTCCGGGACCACCGTCTGTGTCATTAGCATGGGTCTGGAGGGAAGAGGGTTGGATGACGCTAACTGTGACGCTAAGCTTGCTGCTGATTCGAAATGGAAAGCTATATCCACAGCCTTTCCCAAAGTCAGGTCTTCTGACATCATTGGCAACTTCTCTCTGAGCTTCAAGTTATTAGTGTGCTCAGCTAGCTGATCCCGTATCAGTTCTTCCTCCAGCACCCCAAACTTACAGAGGCTGGCCAGTCCTCTCAGATTGACGACAGTAGTAGTGAACAGAGCCAATTCATAACCACAGGGACCTGCTGGTCTTGGTCGAGGGCATCACAGTATCTGCCTCACCGACCGCAAGGAACCTGGGCGTAATAGTCGACAACCAACTGTCCTGCACTGCAAACATCACTGCAGTGACCCGCTCCTGTAGATTTGCTCTCTCCAACATCCGCAGGATCCGGCCTTTCCTCACGAGGGAAGCGGCACAGCTCCTAACCCAAGCACTTGTCATCTCCCCCCTCGACTACTGCAACTCACTCTTAGCTGGACTCCCTGCAACCGCGATTAAACCTTTGCAGCGGATCCAGAACGCTGCAGCACGCCTCGTGTTCAACCGACACAAATTCCCCCACGTGACCCCCATCTTCCAAGACCTCCACTGGCTCGCATCAAATTCAAGACGATGCTACTGGCCTACAAAGCTGTTAATGGAACTGCCCCTACCTACCTCCAAACATTAGTGAAACACCATGCCCCTGCTCGAGCGCTCCGCTCAACTACCTCAGCTGGTCGACTGGTACCTCCATCACTAAAAGGAGCAAAAGGTCAGATGGCGAATTCTCAACTCTTCTCCGTTTTGGCACTGCAGTGGTGGAACGAGCTCCCTGCCAATGTCAGGACTGCAGAGTCGCTCCCCATCTTCCGGAAGAGAGTCAAGACCCGCTTGTTCAGAGTTCACCTGAACCCTGCATAACCCTACCCTTATGCTCTTATTTGTTGTATGTCTTGGCACTTTAAGG
>OMKQ01007717.1:3376-15554 GCA_900302335.1 Phycis phycis
CCCCCCCCTATCATTTCAAGAATTGCATTCATGCACCTGTGGTGAAGCTATGATAATGTGACAGGCAAGATGGATTTCCCCAACCAATCAGAGAAGAGATGTCCAAAAATAAGTAGGGAGCTAAATTATAAATTGTCTATTGATATATTGATATATTCTTACAGAGCATTTCTCTCACTAATAGCTGACAGGTGGCTATGGCATTTCTAACAAACTACACTAAAATTATCTCTTAAATCCTACCTACAGCACCTTTAAATCACTTCATACCATACACAAACATTTATATTAAGTTGACTATAGTTTATAATTTCAGTTGAAACATTTTATTTGAATTGTCAAAGATTAGGATATTCATGCTGACTAACTTGGGAGTTACTAGGTCTTCATGTTAATATAATTATCACGTGTAACCACTTTCTGTCTCATTGAATTATATGTGTGATTGTGATTTGATTCTGCTTTGTCCAGGGCTGTGGGTACGCAACGGGACTGGCTACATCAAGAAGGAAGGCTCCCAGTTCATCTGGACCCTGGTGGTTCCCCGCATGGGCTACTGGCTCGCCGCATTCCCGTCATCCTCAGGTATCGTAGCTATGCTTGTTTCAGGTTAGCATCTTGTTAGCATGAAGATAGCATCAGGTTAACATTAGGTTAGTGTTATTCTTCATTCAATTCATATATATATATAGAGTATATATATATATATATATAATATTGAACCTTTTTTATTCAGGTATGTCTCATTGAGGTTGTGTACCACTTTTAAATGACTGATGAGGCACAAATATACACACATTCAATTCCTCAGCAACAAAACCCAGATGCTGAGATTGATTTTTAGTAATCCTGAGAAAAATTATTGCTGTCACATTGCTCTGCTCAGAGGTAGTAGTCACCACAGAATATAAATACAATTAGGCAATATCATTTGCTAAATATGCATGAATAGACACAAATGTACATAAAATATCAAATATTTAGTTTAACTATGTCACTACAAAGTGGCTTGTGTAGCTGCCTCTGTGTTCTGGGAAGGTTGATGTTGGTTCAGAGAGGGGTCTGAGCGTCTTTTGACCTTAGCCTTTGTCTTGCAGGGTTCGGTCTCCTTGGGCATCCTGGCCTGAGGGACATCAGCACCTACCACACCCTGTTTCTGCTCTGCATTCTGGGATCCCTGGTCCTGTTGGTGCTCATCCTACTCTGTGTGCTGCTTTACTACTGCAGGTGTGGAGAGCACAGGCGCAGGTCGCAACCCCAAACCCCTAACCCTACCTTCTACTCTCTTCTATAATTCATTGCATGGCCCCTATCTTACTGCCAGGTGTGATGTTGATTAGCTTTAACAAGCCAGAAGTGACATCACAAGTTTGAGATGTCCACCCAGATGTATGGTGGACAGATCAACAGACTAGTTGGCACTGTGCACTGGGAAGGCTGATCATCTGGGGGGGGACACTCCCATGTGTGAGGACTCTAAAATGGCATGAAACAGCTCATCAACATCACACCAACATCACACTAACATCACACCTGGTGGGAACATTATGGGCCCTTTTACAAGCTGTATCCTAATAGATATGGTGTATTTATATTATTTAAAGTTGAAGTGCGCCCCCTGTTTCAGCTGGGATTCGAACCCTATGAGACTTAAGTAAATGCGTTTTGGGTGAGAGTGGGGGGGGCGTGTTATCCCCATGGTCCCACGGCCTGTCTGTCCCCTCCGCCCATCTCACCACCATGGGAGCAGAGCATTCAGCCTTCAAGAAAGGCGCCTTCAAATAAAATGTATTATTATTATTATTATAAAAGGTGCTTTGGCGACATGATGTAACCAGGCAGAGTGGGACCGTTAACAAACAGTGATAAAATGGCATAGATTACTACTTTGAACCTAAATAAGATATATGACCATGTTTAAAATGATTTTACTTTCACTGCCACTTTCATCTGTTTAGCTGTGAATGTGCCCCACTCCTGGTTTCTCATCGTGCTGCTGGAGAAGAACAGAATTGTTTGATCATTGTTTTTTGTGGGGGTCTTGGTCTTGTGGTGTCAGTGGTGTGCTGCAGTCATGCAGCGGTAGCTTAACAATAGTTTGAGATTTGGCCATTATATCTTTTACTGTGAAGGGGCTGTGCTGTCTTTAGAACAGGAACTCCTCAACAATTCACCAGACTTCATGGTGATTGACCTGCACCTCAGAAATCCCATTGCTGTGAACTCCCCAGTTGCACCACCAATGTAAAACCGTCTGGCCGTAGCTTTGATTGTAACGATGCCACTCCTCTGTTGTAGAAGACGCTTAAGACGCACACAACGCTTACACCTCCATCTATCCTTTGTTCACCTTTTTAGACGGAAGTGTCTGAAACCCCGGCGACAGCAAGGCAAGCCCCATGTCTCCAACCTGAACAGCGCCAAGCGTGACCAAGGCACGTCCACCTCCCACTTAAATCTGATCTGCGGAGGCCACGTTGAATCCGGCACCTCGGGTGACATCAGCAAATCGGAATTATCTCCGTCTCAAGAGTACCAGAGCTCCAGGGATGACTTCGCCAAGCACATTCCAGCACATAAGCTGCGCCACTCCAAGGGGAAGAACACGTTGGGTCCCCAGAGAGGAGAAAGTTTCCCCATGAAGGTGACCCGAGCCACGGAGACCAACAACCTGGACAATCCTCTCCTCCATGAAGACAAGGAGCCGGAGCACTACCGCCACCACAACGCCAATGACAACCAGGGCTACTCCTCGGACCCCCCCTCCCCACCAAGGTTCCAAGGCTACATGCCCAGCCAGGGCGACAAGCCCCCGGAGTACTCTGCAGCGGCGGATAACCTCACAAGGCCCACCTCCCTCAACACCCAGCCGGGCCAGATCATCTTCTGCAGCTCCATTGACCAGATGAAGGAGAACATGTACCGCAGCATGGTGCCCACACTCGTCATTCCCGCCCACTATATGCGCATGTCCTCAGACTTCTCCGGGAGAGGAGATGGTAAAGACCAGAAAGACCAGGACAAAGATATACACATGGGAGGAGGTCCACAACACCACCACCACTCCCAGAAGCAGGGCCAGCAGCAGCACCATGGCGGGTCCCAGGGCGATGACTCGGAGGATCCCAGCTGGGCTTCAGACTCATCCGGAGGGCCAGTGACCATCCCCGTGCTCTTTAACGACTCCACCATGGCCCAGATGAATGGAGAGCTGCAGGCTCTGACGGAGAAGAAGCTCCTGGAGTTGGGTGTGAAGCAGCATCCTCGGGCCTGGTTCATCTCCCTGGACGGACGGGCCAATGCCCACGTACGTCACTCCTACATCGACGCCGGCAATGACCTCAGTGGTGGAGGAATACTGTTTGGCGGTGGTGCCTGCAGCAACCTCCGAGATAACCTGGAACCGCCGATGGAAGCCCTGGAACGCAAGGCGGCCGCCAACAGGAAGGGGAAAGACGAGCGCTGGGGAACCGGGGGAAGGAGGGGACATGGGATGGGAGGAGGTGGTGGTGGCGAGGGGAAGACCTACTCCAAGCTAGCCTACCCAGATCACAGCGAGCCCAGTAGCAGCGAGGGGCGCCCGGTGTCACCTGAGGAAAACTCTCTCACCCCTCTGCTGGATGAAGGGCCATCTTCACATGGCTCAACCATCAACCGGAGGGGGCGTAGCCGTGGCAACAATAGCCGCAACAGCGACAACCGGCGTGACTCCATGACCAGCCCGGAGGACGACTCGGAAGACAAGGACGAGAACAAGAAGAGCCCCTGGCAGAAGATCGAGGACAGGCCGCTGATGGTCTTCCACCCCAAGAAGTAAACCACCTCAGTTTTTACGCCACTGAACCTCCCACTATCTATTTACTAGATGATATATGAATAGACAGTCTTTCCACTTCCAACTATGGAAGGTTAGAGTTAGAGCACAATCAGGTTTGGATAGGAGGATGTTGATCTTTGGTTTCAGTGCTTGGCCTAGCTCATAGTCACCATCTTCCCGATGGTCTGGTGTACAATTCATGGTATGAAACTGATTGTGAATTGTGTTTCCTTAACATTTAAAACCAATGTCTGAGCCATTGTATATGCTGACTTTGGAAAGAGCCATTTTCAGAGAAAAACATTAGAAAGTTAGGAGATTTTACAGCACTTAGTAGTACTAAGAATTTGACAATGTACTGAGAGAGTCCAGTATTTGAAAGTGGATGACTATTTTCTAGAGGAATGATAGAGGCTGATAGGATTGAACCACCCTGTTGAGTTGTAATCCCAACTACTGAAACCCCCACACTAACACGTACTATCTGTGGTGAATCCAATTCATTAATCAATTGTACTTTCCCAGTCAAGTCAATGGAACATGTGTACTACGAACTCTAACTGTATTGTGTTGTCCTTATCTTCTAAGCTGTATTTATGTATTGGAATACATTTGTAGTTATTGAAATAACACTGACTTTCATATCTGATTATTTTTGTCATAACTGTTGTTACCCTTGCCCTCTATAGTTACACCAAAATATCACTTCTCTGCCTTTTTTCCTAGCAGACAGACACGTCTCTCTAAATATTGTTGTGTAAATAGATTTTCCTGTTTGGAATACTAGTTTGCATGCATATGAATGTATGAAACCAGTTAAAGGCACCGGACCACCCTCCACCCCTTATTTGGGCCTCTGGGTTGACTACCACCAACTTCTGAAAGGCTAAGGAGAAGAGGAGGAGGAGGAGGAGGAGGAAGAGTTTCATGGTGTGGAGGAACAGCCAGCTGAAATGGAGGAGGAAGACCTGTAGACAGTCTGTCGGCTTGTGCCATTTTTTCCTCCAAGTGCCTTCTTCCCCCACATCGAAATGAGTGATCGGCATTGTGGTTGTCCTTAAATACACACCTTCGTGTACGGTTGTGCATCTCCAACTAACCTGTCAGTAGACCAAGAAGCACACTGTAAAAGCGTTGATAACATCACGACTTACTCTGGGGAGTATGCGTTCCACATTGACCATAAAATACACTGATATCACATTAATACTATTAATACTTTCCTCTACCTTACCCTTTTTTCACCTTGTAAATGATGCAAATTTGGATGTCATGAGATGTATACGTGTATATGATGAAGTATGCGCATGTAATATGTGGGGTGTTTTTTTTTTATCAGGACATGTTGGCTCACATGTAATGCGGCAGTGCTTTGCATTCTGTAGTTGACTTAGTTAAAAAAATACATGGAGTTTCCCTCGATTAGCTAACAAAGTTCACTTCCGGTCGTAAATGTTTACAACAATTACGTTACATACTGACTGACCAACACCCGCTGTAGCTGGCATCAACAGTCTTTTATCAAAAGTATTGTAGTCGTGCCATTAACATACTTCAATTATTCATAACTTACTATGGTGGTGGGATTTAATGAAAAACAAGTTGTTCGTTCATTTTTACTTTAAATAATGTTAATAGTGAGATTTATAAAACAACGTTTTGGGAGTCGGTTTATGTTGGGTGTTTCACTCTTCATACTTCGTCTTGCTGTAAAAAAAAAAAAAAAAAAAAGTTTAATATGACATTACTATTTGAGTTGTGAAGTCGTGGCGCTTTTTTTGTTGCTGGTTTAGTATTTAATGAGAAATGTATTCTCAGTTGAGTTTCCCCCCATATCCTTCAACTGTAACTTGTGGCAATTTAATTGTTAATTCAATTCAGTGAGTATAGGCGCTATTCATAACACTCGGTTACACAAGTGATTCAAAGTTCAAACGAAAAATGTCTTGAACTAAACCCCGCAGCGCATATTTATAAATAGATACGCTGTTGTGTTCTTGTTCAGATCCACGTGTAGGCTGAAGAAGGCCTACGGATAATCCATTTGCTTCTTAAACCCGGTCAATTGTTTGTAAACTGTAAAACAAGTCTTTCTGTACTTGAGAAAAAGTAGAAATAAAACTAATGTTTCCACTTCTACCTCGGCTACTGTGGTGATCACTGATATGTAGGCTACTGTGTTAACCTCATACGGTAAAGGAGGGTTCTGGTTTGTTAAATAATATAATTTACTGTAGTAATAATAATCATCCGAACAATCATAATCCTAACAAGTACAGTAAGTAAGTTTGTCAAAGTTCACTTTTGAGGATATATGTTTCTTTGCTGGAAATTGCGGATTTGGCAAGGCAAGAAAGTAGTAAAAATACCAACGAGTACTAATATGTACCATGTATTTAGTAAGATGTTCCTTTAAATCCATCGCAATAGTAGATTGTCATGTGATCTTCATGTCACGTGATCACTGGCTTGTATCTCTCACTGTTTCTCCTTTCGCTTGTGGGGAAATAACCCAAACATTGCAATACTGTTCAATGTCGTACTTTTGATCCAGCATCCCCATCAACAACGAGGTGAGGTGTACCGTAACTACTCCATTTCACATATCGCTTGCGGTATTGTATTTCTATTTAGTAAGTAAGTCTTAATTGGCTTTTTTCCGACCCACATCAGAAGAAGCACAATTCTTTAGCCTACCTGTAGGCTCAAAATTCAAATTTTCCACTGTGAACTGTCTTAAGGAAGCTGCTTTATTATTTCAATTACAGGAAGACGTGGGATGCATGCGCCGCAGTACCCATTTTGAATAACCGAATCACTCTGCAACTATCTGCTCACTATGGTAAGAATAACTCGTGTTTATACTTGATTTGACTCCGATTAAACTGTCTTCACCGTATTTGCGTAATCAGTGTCAGTATGTATTCTGCACAGCCGTTCATCTGCTAGCAATTAAAATTTCCACCGACTATTTCAGTTCCTATAGGTTTTGGTGGATCTAAACGTCTATCAAGACGAATACATATCACGCACACACATTTACTCTTTGTGTCTGTACACGCACTCCATATCTCATTCCTTATCTTTCTCCCCAAGATTAGATTAGGTATTGATTCTCTCAAATAAATTCAATAAGGTATGTATGAAGCATTTGTGGTAAACTAGTTTCACCACTTCCACCTCCTCTTGCCAAGTCTCTGCAAGGATGGCTGGTACTCCTCCTGCTTGGCACCTCCTCAGCAAACTCCTGCCCAGATGGGAGGAGGTGTGGGGACAACGAGACCTGCTGCACCTCCACTGACGGAACATCAGCATGCTGTCCTCCAGCCATTGTTAGTAACAGTGCAGTAACAATACTTGATGAAGTACTTGGTACGGTAGAACAATAATACTTGCTCCAGTGTTGGTAGGGGTACAGTAGGTAGGTATGGTAATACTATATTACAGTAGAAAATGACTTCTGTTATGACTCTAATGAAGGCATAAACAACAGGGACGCAAAACAACTTGGCCTTACTGCTAAATGCATGTGTTTAATGACAACGTCTCAAATGAATGAATGTTGTGCACTCCAATAGAGCTTTACAGGAGCCCAGGTATCACTGCTAGTGAGGGGTACTTATGTTCAGCTCTTATAAACGAGCTGTACGTCTGCCGTTTCCACATTAAACGTGGAAAGTTTTTGTAGACCTGAAGAGAAAATGCATCAACATAATGCATCACATAAATGAGCAGATTTGATAGGGGCCATATCACCATTTCAAGCACTATTTCGTCTGGCACTCTCTTTTCAAGTGTCCTTTACTATGATAATAGTTACTCTCCCAGCCAGGGACAACATTACAACTGTACTAAGATTTAGTCCCATACAGTGGATTTTACAGCAAGATAGTTTTTGCTGACTAACGCAGAAAAATAAACTCTTTGTGCTTTACTTGTTAAAAAGCTTTGCAACAACAAAATGTGATCTGCCGACCCTGTGCCTCATCAACACGTTAAAATTAATCCCCCCATCAAACAAGGAAAATAATAATTCTTGTGTGTGTGTGTGTGTGTGTGTGTGTGTGTGTGTGTGTGTGTGTGTCAGGCTGTGAAGGCAGTGATGTGTCCAGACCAGGAGTCTGAGTGTCCTGACGAGACGACCTGCTGCCAGCTCCCTGACCAATCCTGGGGCTGCTGTCCCATGGCCAAGGTACACACAAGTCTACTGTATACTTAGCTTTAGTTTGGCTGTGTCCAGTGTGTATGGTACATTAATGGCCAGGCTGTATGTCCGCACGGCAGGCCGTGTGCTGTGAAGACAAGCGTCATTGCTGTCCTGAGGGGACCCATTGTGACCTGAGTCACTACCGCTGTGTGTCTCCAGTGCTGGGCTATGTCGCCTTGCTGGAGAAGTTACCTGCACGCAGGAAACCAGGTGGGACTTTCAGATGTAGAAGTTGTTGTCTGATGGTTTAAGTATGCTGATGAAACCTAACTTTGGCATTAACAATGCAGATTATGTAACTATATTCGTTAACAATCATGCCATACTGATGATGCCACAATATAAAGATAACCACATGTACTCAAATAATGTATACATAGATGACACCATTGTGTATACTATACTATTTGATGCATGTTGGTAACAGTAGTATCGTGGATGTGTATGTAGTGGCATCGATGACTTGTCCAGGGGGAAAGAGCCGCTGTCCAGAAGGGGCCACCTGCTGCCTGCTGACGAGTGGAGTCTACAGCTGCTGTCCCTACCCAGAGGTACTACTGTCATCACAGCACTTCATCATCGCCAGTACCGCCTAACGGCACTGTCCACACCTCCTCCATCACAACCTCCCATAACACCACACCACACATCAGAACTGTCCCCCAAAGAAAAGATTCAACCTCAATTCCATCGTGTTCTATAAGAACCAAAGAGCTTGCTTCTATAACAACCAAAGAGAAATGGGAAGCCGAAGCAACATATTTATTACACAACCAATTATATTTGGCTGTCAGCTGACACCAAACAAGTACAATCCTGAAATTGTAATGCAAGACAAGTGGCTGAAACTACCTCAGCTGGTCGACTGGTACCTCCATCACTAAAAGGAGGAAAAGGTTGGATGGCAAAATCTCAACTCTTCTCTGTTCTCGGCACCGCAGTGGTGGAACGAGCTCCCTGCCAATGTCAGGACTGCAGAGTCACTCCCCATCTTCCGGAAGAGACTCAAGACTCACTTGTTCAGAGTTCACCTGAACCCTGCATAACATCTATCATAAAAAAAACCTCCCCTCATGCACTTGTATGTTGTACGTCTTAGCACTTTAGCATCATAGGCCAGAGATGTTGTATACTCGCAATGGTTAACCTAGCAATTGGAATGCTTGAAACTTGTTCTGGTGACTTTCTTACTGTATTGACAGCAATGAAGTGTTTCACCTTCTTCGGACAAATGTACTTATTGTAAGTCGCTTTGGATAAAAGCGTCTGCTAAATGCCCTAAATGTAAATGAAACAATTGGCCTTCAGTCACGCAGCCTCACATGTGAGCTTAGATCTCAGTTCTTAAATCTAAACAAACGTTCAGCTGCTAGAAAAGGCTCATTCTCTGCCCTAATGTACAGATAAGTATTTTAACTCTCTGTGCCTCTTGTCTGTGCATCATATGATGTGTGGACAGGCGGTGTGCTGTGGTGACCTGCTTCACTGCTGCCCTGCCAACACAACATGTGACCTGGAGCAGGCGAGGTGTCTCTCTGGTGGGGGGGCCTTCCCCCTGGCTACAAAGGTCTCCCCTCGTCCTAACGACGGTGCGTTCATCCCTCGTACCATTTCAAGACTCTCTTGAGAAAGTATTTCATTTAACAAAGATGGGAAGACCCACCACACACGCATAAAGTAATGAGGATTACAGAATTTTTGTGATGGAATTAATGTTTATTGTAATTTACATTTCCGATCTTTGACAGTGGTCTGTCCTGACAGCTTGACTCTGTGTCCCGACCAAACGACATGCTGCAAGATGGTCAACGGCTCCTACGGCTGCTGTCCAACGCCCAACGTGAGTCATATGCTACCATGCTAATGTTCTGATGAGCAAGCATGCCGTGTGAAAGCCCTCCAGGGTGATTCAAGACCCTTCTGCCTCACGTCCGCGTCCTGCATCACTGTCTGGGTTTGTTTGCGATAATGACTCACTGAGGCTTTTTTTAAAATGCTTTTAACTTTTTATTAAAAACACGTTTTGTTGTAGCCTTTATAAACAAACAACAGCCCTGCGGTTGTTGCAATCAACAGGTATAACAAGTATTTAATTCCATAACTTGGCTTCCGCTAATAGATTATCTTTTATTCAACAATGTATTTTATAGTAGCCTACTAATAATTAGCAATTAGCGGCAGTTAGAGGAAGAAGCTGACTGAACCCAGAGCCAGCAGTGCACCAAATTTTTATTGCACTTGTAGAAAGGCTGTCTGCCATGCATCAGACTGCCTAGTATTCATAATAGGCCGCTAGTCTGAGTTGAGTCCGAGTCGCACTAGTCTTGTAGAGCCAGCCAGTAAAAATAATGGAAGAGGCAGAAACTAGAGGTGCACTTACTGGTTGTTTGTGTTTGTGTATACTGAGGGGTCCCAGAAGCCCTGCACAATTTTTATGTCATATTTCTACACAGACTCCCTTAAAATACTTCTCCCTCTCTTACTGTACTGAGTGGTCCTGTAATTATACTCACCTAATGCAAACGCTCAAGCTTCACTTCCAGCCCTGATTCTACTTTAAAAACACTTAAGTTGCATTTTTAGAAAAGAATAATCTATACAGATGATGGCGTCTTTGATGTTATTTGGTTTGGGGTTTTCTTTTGGGATTTCTCCCAAAAATAAGCTTTACATTTTCTTTGCTAATCTAGCTAAGATAACGCCCTCTCCCTCACTTCAGGCAATGTGCTGCATGGACAACCTCCACTGCTGCCCTGAAGGTTACACCTGTGACCTTGTCCATAGCACGTGTGTCTCCACCTCCACCAGTTCCCTGACCCACCTCACCTACACGCCTGCCAAGACTTCCTCAGTTGCCGATGTCAAAGGTCAGTCTTGAACCCTTAACAGTCACAGGCTCCTCTTAACACCGAACTCTAAACGCCAAACTATACTTCTGTGCCGAAACATCCACCGCAGGCACACCATGGGTCTCTCCACCGGTGTTTGCATTTCCGGTAGGGTTGAGCAAAATCCTTTTTTTTTCAATCCATAAGCAATCAGGCATGTTTGAGTAAATGACTAGCGATGAATTAACACATTATTAATCTTGCTTTTGAGAACTATTTGTAGGCTAGACTAGGCCTATATTCCAAAAAGAATGATTCAATCAGCATTGTATCTGGCGTATCGTAACAGTGATTTTGACAAGAAGTTGCCGGCCTGCTTGAGAACAGTAAAAGATGTATTTCAGTTTTTCTTATTTGGCATGGATGCCGTTATAGTTCACAACATAAATGTACCTTGCTCATCTGCGCTCATTTTACCTGCTTTTTAAGGTCATGGAGTAAGAAAGAACTCTGCCAGCACTTTATACCTTGCTTTTCATCACCATGTACAGTATATATCCAAAGCTATATAGCCTAAGCTTTGTGTAGCATATAGCCATGAAGCCATAAATGTAGGGGTGATTTTAGGGTGTGATTTTGTGTGAATTGGATCTGCCACTCAGTTGAGAATTTGAAATCAATCAGTTGAATTCAATGTATGCTAAAGATCCAACATTAGATTTGATTAAATTAAACTATATCATCATTGTGCAGAGTACAAGTACAGAGACAATGAAATGTAGTTGGCGTTCTAACCAGAAGTGCAAAGGAGCGATTAAGGAGCAGTATGTACATGAGTAGTGCAATATTGAAAAAGTGGCAGTAGTAATTAAAGTGACAGTAGTAAACGGTAACAACAGTAAACAATAAACAGATGTGCAAGTGGAGGTAGTAATTGTAAAGGTAGTGCTGAAATAATAAGTAACAGTGTACAGTAGTGCAATAAAACAGGTGAGCATCATAAAAATGGGTACAACAGATGCAGAAATTCAGAGACACAAACATTCATGCACACACACGCACACACACACACACACACACACTCGCACAAATACACAACCATAGACACACTCACACACACAGATACACGAACACACACAGAAATTCTGAGACACACACACATACACACACATCAATGCACACACACACACATACTCACACACAGACACACCCACACAAACACACTCATGCATGCACACACACACACACACACACACACACACACGTACACTCACACACACACACACACACACTGTATTTCTTCAATTAACCTTTAACCTAATTGAG
>OMKQ01007729.1:3292-36274 GCA_900302335.1 Phycis phycis
GCCACCTGAAAGAGGATACACACACACACACACACACACACACACACACACACTAGCATTAGAGAGGTCTGGAGGGGGTAGGAGGGCACATGATTGATTTGGCAGAACACAACAGAATAGTTGCACATCTGGACAGCAGGCCAGTGCTCAGACTAGCCCATTTTACTGGCTGGGCTGAGCCAAGTGTGCACCCTTTCCACATCATCCACATCCTTCCTTCAAGGTCTGGCCAAGAGCGATACTTATTTATGGTATAAATGATATGGGAGGAGAGCCGTTCAGCTGTACAGAGGGTCATGTGTAGTGTTGCTAAACATAGACTGTGAACAATGCTTGTCTGCTCCGCGCAAAGGTCGTCAAAAGGTACAATCTATTGGAAGGGGCACCTCAGTGTTTGCTCCTGGTGCAGAGATTAGATGGAATGAGAAGAGGCTGGAGCAGGAAGCCAATAAGAATATTTGAAAACAATGATAGTTGGGCAGGTCCCAGGCTCACTAAGCACCTTGTGGGAATGGGATTTACGGATTACAGCGTGTGGAGGAGGATGCATCCAGCTCTGCAATAACATCTTATTCCAAGACCAAAACCAAATAAACATCACAGGCACACAAAGGAACCCTGTTCAATATGGAGGACATTATACAGCCATAATACAGAGCCTTGCAGTGTAGGTGATATTCTTGGTCAAAGTAGTCTTCATTGACACCATTATTGATATGAAGTTGGGGGAAAGTGACACTACCCAATTTTCACAACACAATTAGGGCCATTTATTAGCTCCTTGGCAAAACAGGATGTGCCAGTGACCTGGCAAGCCTGAATTGATTAAAGCTACATTCCAAGCCATATTTTCCCTGGACAGGCTGATGAATCAAATGTTTGTTACAGCTTTAAGGTAAAGCTGAGCTTCCCCACCTTAATGTTTGTATGACCACAGATTCCTCTTTGGGGTGGATGTTGACAGAGCCCAGTGCTTGTGGTTCTGTGCTCGCACACCTTTACCTTGCTATTGGAAGTTCATCCAACCAAACTCAAACTCAACACAACAGTTCCTCCATGACTTTGTTGAAACGTGACAAGATGACAACAACACCGGCAGCATGGGCCCTAGAGCTTGTAACATGGCCTGTAAGTTCACGTGAATGCAGCAAAACCAGAAACTAAACTGTCGGTTGTTTGTCAGTTCAAAGAGAACATACACAAAAGGCTTCAGTGGAAACAATGCAGGAGAAGATAACCCCTTTTATCTGAATATCTGCTGTGTGTGTGCGTGTGTGTGCATGTGTGAATCTTAACAGCAGAGATCTTGACCCCCCCCGCAATGAGCTCTGCCATACCGTGTATCACTCCACTATATGGGGTAGTTGATGTGTCTCCAAGCTAATGCCAGCTCCAAAGGTGCCTTCACTGGATAACCAAGGTAACAACAGTAGTACCACCTGCTTACATCAGACAAAGGTGAGATAACTGGGTCCCAGTGCTGACAGATAAGGAGAGACCCCATAGAGCCCTGGCTTGGCCTATCTTCAAAGCATGGGCATTAAAGTCAATGGAGGGAGGGGGGCCTGTGGGGGAGCACACAGGGAGATAGGCCCTGACTGGGGGGAGGGTCAGACCTGTCCGCAAAAAAACACCACATTTCACACATTTTACACTGTTAAGTCTAATAAATGGAACTATCAACAGACAGACTGCCCTTGAATGTCTGTTAACAGGCAGGCGCAAATTCTTTTTGCTCAATATGGCCCCCACTAAGTCCATAGTTATTGTCCTAAGTAGCCTATGTAGCATTGTGTTACCAATTAACTAACACACAGCTATGCTACACTGCTAGTGCTATGTGGTTGATTGGCACTGTCCCATAGGAGTCATTAAAACATCGAGGAACTGATTATGTTAACAGACCCAGCAGCCAAATTGTAAACAATTAGACTGACACATTCTTCTTTACTAGTCGGTCCCAGAGCCGTCTGCGTGTCTCCAAGAGTATGCTGCAAGGAGACATGGGACACAAAGGCTTACAGAACATCTGTGAGCAGTTAGAGGCGAACAGTGAGAGCGAACACTTATAATGCCCATTACACTGTGTGACTCTGCTCTGCTCTTCATGATGTCATGCCGTACAGCTTGGATACGCTATCGCAAAGTTGCACTCAGGAGAGGGCTTTTATAAAGCTTCAAACAAGCTCAAAACCAACCCACAGCAGTTGTGCACACAGCAAACCATATGTAATCTAGATCTATAGAGTAGAGCCACATTTATCCAAACCCCCTGAGGGATTATGAGGTCATTCGCAGGAATACAAAACCAATGGCATGCTGACATCCTGGCCCAAAATCTTACATCCAAAGACATTTAGAAAATAGCTCTTCTGAGGCTATTTGTTTCTATAACACCCGTGAACAAAATAGGAAGAGATACTAGGCATATATTATGTCAATACAGATGTACACTGTTTCTGTGAAAGACATGGAATTAAATGAATAAGGTTTTCGCAATTGTAATTTCAACATTGTTTGCCATATTTGCTTGATATATTGCTAATAATAGTATTTTATTTTCGAATAAAAAGAAATTAAGTTAAAAGTTAAAAGTAAAAAAAAAGTAAAATAAGTATATTGTTACAATGTTATAACGTAAAAAGCACAAGCATTAATCGAGCTGTTATTTTCTTATCGCTGTCTAAAGCATTTTACATTTTACATAAACTCTTCAGGATTATTCATTATGTTCTGCATATTAAACTGTTAAAATATGATTAAATGCATGGCAAACTATTACCTTTAATATTGGATCATTACACACTGAGAACAGAATTCACTAGGCTACCCCACCTAAGTCAAATAGCCAAAGGTAATGGAACAAGTATGTACGTTTTAGATTATGACTTTTTACGTTTTTTAATAAGGATCCAACAGGATCCTTGTTAAAGACATTGTTACTTTTATATGTCCTGGGAGTGCATTAATGGATAATTTGGGGAAACTAGGCATATATTTTTGTATTTTATGTTACATGTATACAACACAAATACATGTATTATTAAAATCAATTGGCTTTGATTTGGAACCCATTGACACTGAATGTAGTGATAGCAGTGATAGGAATCTAATTCAGTGTCAATGGGTTCCAAATTATTGAAATCAAAGCCAATACCCTTGTTTAGAAGATAAGAAGTGCTTGGACATTCTGTTTTTCTTCTGAGAATCACATTTTACCTGTGTAGAATGTGTTTTAAATGTGTACGTTGTTTAAATCACAAACGTGCGTTCATATCGTATGCAGCGTTTTTAAACGGAATCGTAAATGTGGCAAGTCCTGGGGGGAATCAGCAGTTCCCCTTTCTTGTTCTCTATGTACATAGCACTTTCTGAAATCCAGACTGGTTGCGGCATGGCATGCTTTAGTGATCTAATGATATGTGCCATAAGTGAATATCTAAAACGACAGAAAGCTGTAGGATGTGACCAAAGCAAAACGGTTTTTTCTTTTTTGTTGTGGTAGGCCCTCCACACAAAAATGGTCCCTCTAACACGGGCAAGAGCCGACTGTTACGCCCTTGACACAAGCACGCTAGACACTCCAAAAAAAAGCACACGGTCGCTTAAATGGTGAAACTAGTTAGCCGTTTGTTTGTGTGCCATAGTGTCGCATTAAAATGCATATGTTCACTTTATGTATGTCACCAAATCTCTACAGTAAAATCAAATAAGCGAACGTTACAAGACGAGTGGTTTTCATTGAGAGAAATGGGAAAAACTCACCTCATTTGGTTAACAATTATGTAGTTGGACTTGTCGTGCCATCACCAATAACCGAATTGACGACACTATACCTCAATTCTAACGTTTTTCCTCTTGCGTTAGCTTCGGTTGAGATGCCGCGTTCATCGCTGCAGCCGCTTTCTCTTCCCCGGCGCAGTGTTTGGCTTGAGGAAAAGTGATGTCATTGCATGAAATAGCATTACCCGCCCCAATTTTTCAGAGGCGTTTCGTGTTGCCAAACATAACTTCGCCGTACACTACACTACACTTTTTACAAACTTTTATCTCGACCTAAACAGAATAAAACAAATCTACTGGTTTTTCATAATTCACTGGACATACGTCAAGACAGGAAACAAATCAGATGTGTTTAAATCGCATAGGCTACTAGTATTAAAATATTAACAGTATGAAGAATTGTGTGGCATGGTACATTTATTTGTAAGTCAAGTCCAAACAGCCATCAACAACAAATCAAATATACCAAATAAGACCAACCAAACAAATCAGTGATTCATAAGGATAACAGTCTGTCAGCAATAGTCTAAAAAGGCTAATGGTTAATGGTCATTGTGAAACAAATCTACACTGTAGATTATGCCATAGCTAGCCAAATTTAAAGCAAACTGTGCCTATAGTCATTTAGATTGTTCGGAGAAAACATCATTCAGTTCTTCTCATCTCGGAGCATCAACTGTAGAGGATTCAGTTCCTTGAAAGGAATTTTCAGTGTCTTCTCCTTTGGCCTCCTCTGACACAACCTACAGAAGTGGAACAGAGAGGTGTGATGTTATAGGCACTGCAGGTGCATGGTAACAAAGCATAATTGCTATAATCATAAGTCAATAGGAATTATTTGCTAAATGAGTCAGCATTTTGACATTTTCATGTCAAACACGTTGGCCAACATTTGTAGCTTTTACAATAGCAAGTTGTAAATTAGAACACATTTGACATTGAAATGTAATATATTTTCAGATATCTATATTCAGATATAACTATGAATGGATCAAAGTGACCTAACAAACACTGTGAAGATGGTAGATGAAAGTGAATTGTACGTTCCTATCAGAGAGTTCACTTGGTCCTGGATAATGGCATCCACATCGCCCTCGCTTAACTCTGGTCCCGTGGCATCCAGGTCTACCTGGTCTGGATCCTCCCCTGTCAGGATGTCCATGGGGGCCTCGGCTATAGCCCTGATGGTCTGGTCCTCCAGGGCGAGGGCTGTGTCAAACTGTAGGGGGGACGGGGGGCCCTGCATCCCATCCCCTTCCACATCCAGATCCTAAACACAAGAGAGGGACCACTCACGCTGATGTCCAAATGAGAGGAACCTGAGTAAACGGGTGAGCTGAATATCACCACAGCACAATCTGCCATGACCTACAGCTAAGAGACTGGACAACGTGGAAGAATGGGTTCTAATGACGTGAATTTAACACAAGAGTAAAAACAACACGTTTCATTACACTAGAGTTCTAATAAAAAAATACCATGATGTATCATCTTAACCGTCATATATCCTCCCATTATTAATTGGTTACTAAACAACAACACTAACTACATGTATCACATTATATTAACCAGGAAATCAAGTAAAAAAAGAACAAAGAATTACTGCCCAGCCCAACATTATGGATTTTTTTGCTATTCACTGAGAACCTCAGGAGGTTCCTCTGACGTGCCCTGCCCACCAGCTTGATGGGAAGCCTGAGCTGCTGTGAGTAACCTACATCGCTGAACTCCGGGGGCAGGCTCTCTGTGGGCTGGAGCTCTGCTGCACTCAGGTACATGTCTTTGGCAGCAGGGGTGAGCTGCACCTGAGGGGGAGGGGCCTGCTCGGGCTGGTACATGGGCGGGGGGAGGGTCAGGTGGAGGGGGCAGCGAGGCTCTTCCGACTGGCCCATGTGCACCGTGCGGTTACATGGGACATCCTTCACGCCCGGACACAGCTTGAAAAGCACCTGGCTGCCGTCCTGATGGATGTCTGAGACACTTGTTAAGGACAAACGTGGACAATGGTACAATAGGATATAGAGAGAAAGGTGCAAGTGTTTCAACTAGGAATGTAAGCCTTCAGGGAAAACAAAAAAGAGAACCATTATACCGCTTGACATGGCTCCATCTAAATAAGCTTACTGTATTAGTTGCTTTCACAAAGGGTTTATAATGGCTAAGCTGTTGGGCAGTGGACTGTACACTAAGAAGTGAATGCTTCTGCACAATGAGGTTGTGATGTAGAACCCTCTACTAAGCAGGCTCAGTAGCCATTGTTCACAGTGAAACACTGCTTGCTCTGTATTATCCACATTTATCTTTAACAACAACAGAAAATAGGTCATTTCTGTCTTACAATTGCATATAAAAAAGATGAAAACAACTACCACAATGTTGCAATAGAGCAGCAGGCAATATAAAAAAACGACATGGTGAACAAACGTATTAAAATGAAAAGACCTACCTGTACTTATATACATTATGTGTATATAAGTTTGTGTATATGAGTTTCAGTATCAAGATTTTTGTAGCGGCACACACGTCGGTGTGTCGGTCAAAGCATTTAAACTGCAATATAGCACGAAGAATCTACTGATGCTAGCATGCAAGTTTAAATGTCAAGGGTAATGCCACCAATCACCAGATTGGTTTGTAGTTGTATTGACCCACATTTACATCAACACCTATCTGGTGCATCAGAAGTCATGTGATATAGCAAGTGAAAATGTAAAGCATGGAGACATTGATGAGCAAAGTCTCTGAAAAGACATCCACCAGCTTGGGTATAGGAAAACAACACATCTGGATTGAGCTGCTAGTTGGTAGCAATGCCATGCCAAGACATTCACCTTGTTGTCTTGTTATGTATACTGTACATCACTGTTTGGGCCTGACATGTTGAGTCTCATTTGAGGCCCTGGTTAAAGAGGAGCTGACATTACATGACACCCAGCAACACACCGAGTTAGCGTCCTGATACCAAATACCCGGCATGTTATCTTGACAGTTTCGGGGCGAACCTTATGAACTGGCCTTTCAATGCACAGTCGGACAGCCATTGACACCACCATGTAATGGCGCTTTAAGCTCCTTAGCGTTAAGGTGTTTTGTTCCTTCCAACATAGCAGGGCATGCCTCCCATAACTCTGGGGAAGCCACCAGACCACAGGAAGGACTTCATGTTGGCCCTGTTTGAAACCAACAGCTACTGCAAGCTGCTGGCCTTGATCAACGCCAATACAAATGTCACCGAGAAGAGAAAGGCGACATGCATCACTTTCTGTTCCAACACATTTGTGATCCGTTTTAAATGGCATTATTTAAATCATAATATTGATTCAATCTCGAATCATTGAGGTGGCAAATGGATTTTTTTTATCTGATTATGGTGATATCCTCATGCGTATAAACTCAGCCCCTCTGCCCACAGTGCTCAAGTATGGTAGAGCAGTGTTTTCCCTGTCACACTGCCATGCACGAGGGTGGCAAAGCTCTCTCTCTCTCTGACAATAGAAATCAGAGAACCAAGGTGATCAAGGATACGTGAAATACAGTGTCGGGTCAAAGGCAGGCTGGGGTTGGTACAGCGGGTCCCCTCCACGAAGAACACACACTTCTCATACACCGTTATCGTACTATATGGCTGCAATAAAGGAATACTTAGTTAAATCATCTGAAGTCACTAAATCCAGAGAGAAATATGACCACACAAGATAGAAAGCCCACATACCGATGCAGTTCTGCAAGTGTAATAGTAGATGATATTTCATATTTACTCAAAACTAAACTTCAATATTTGCTCAACGTTTCCATTCCCATATTACCCGTGGCCGGAAGACAATGAATAATTAAATATGACCAATTAGAGGAGGCTCACCCCACATCAACACAACATAGCTACAGGTAAATGATGGTGTCTCAAGAGCTAAGCCAATCTTGGCTCTGAGTTTGGAAAAGGAGAGCACTCAGGAACCCATTCAAACACTGGTCAAACACGAAACCTCTCATATTTACTTTCAATGCCCCAGGGCCTACTGATTAAACATAAACTGAAGACATAGACAGTTTAACTCCACATGGAGGCGTGCAGCACCTGGGCGCTGCCCTCCGTGGCCGCCTGCCTCCTCTCCCGGAGCTGCCGCTGCAGCAGGGCCTCCACGCCGTAGCGCCGGCGGTAGCGACGCAGTGCCTTCAGCTTCCTCAGGTTCTCCCTCTCCTTCAAGGACAGACCCTCAGGGCCGGTGAGCAGGCTGCTCCCTGGGTAGGACCAGACCCCTGGGTCATGAAAGTTGCAATGTGGTAACACCTGTGCTGCTGTCAGATCATTCACGTCTCACGCAGCCAGCCTCATCACAGAAGGAATCGATTTAAAAACGAACACTAGTTCATTAGTCTAGTGTTTAAAACACAGTACATGACATGAATGGAGTACTGTCCTAAGCGGGGCATTAAATCATAGTAAGAGTGTGGGCGTGGAGCACTCTGTGATAACAGCTGCACAGCAAAAGAAGGTGTGAACGGGATGCTAATAGTGATAGCCGTACCCAAAGGGGCTGTTACGATTAAGCGAGCGAGCACAGGCGCTACATCAATCACAATGAGGGAGGCCACGGTGTGGCATACCGATGGACTCGTGCTCCATCTTGCGGTTATGCAGATAGCGGCGCTTCTTCTCCTTGAGCAGGTGCTGCAGCCGCTTGAACTGGTCGATATAGAGCGACTGCAGCCTGATGAGCTTCTCGCGAGTGATCAGTGCCACCTCTTCAGCCGTGTACACCCCCGCGTGTCTGCCCAGGCACAGAGAGGAAACACGCACATATTAACATTATGTGTGAAGCTCACATCCAAAACACATTTTTAAAAATCTGCCAAAAAAACCCTGCCAAATTGTAGCTTGCAGCAAATAAATATAGTTTATATAGTTTATAATATAGTTTATTAGTGTTACTAATGGCTATAAAAAAGCACCCATGCAGAATAATTCTCTGGAAATTCAATCAATGCATTTACGCTAAATGACAATTATTCTTTGTTGCACACAACTGTTGCAATTCACCTATTGTCAGTAATAACAGTAGTCGAGCTAAGACACAGACCTGCAACATTCCCCAAGGATAGTGTTTCATTTGGGTCTTATTGTCCTCTGTACTTTTCAGCTGGAAATACATGTATGTTTCTAAATAGCAAATTACACACTTTGCAAGAATTAATCAAGACAAACACTCTTCTCTTGTCCAGCGCAAGAGAAATATTTTGATTGCAGTGCAAGTGTTGGTTGGATGCTAACTTAAAGACATTGCATCATCACATAAAACACATTTATTGTGTTTGCAGGAGATGTTGTGAAAGGGCTTGTGGAAAAATAATATATACATAGTATTAATGAATTATCTATTATTATCTATTATAAATCGGCATAAATGTGGTGTGTCACAGACATTGAAGAAAGCCGGAAGGCTTGACTGAAACCATACTTGAGAGGATCTTCATGATCACTGTCGATGCTGTCCGCTTCACTGTCAGGGTCTCCTCTCCACGTCTGGTCCAGCACCAAGGGCACTGGCTCCTCCTCACTCAAACTGTCCTCATCTAAGACAAAGATGAGCACGGTAATATTACCGATGGTGGGCAGGCCCTGATGCTGAACTCGGGCACTCTTTCTTCGGTCGTTGAGATGCGCCTTGCCTCACTTCAGTGTGACTTTCGTGATGTGCCAGATGTTCTGTCGACGAATGCCTTGCACAATATCAAATATATTTCAGAACAGCGAGGGCTCGCAAAAATGAACCCTCGCATTAGCAGTTGCATTTATATGTTGGTAGCTTCCTATGCCAACTTCACTACGCTGGCACATCAAATCACACTGCGATCTACAGCTGATCTGTGAGCGTCCACAGCAGGCTATGAAAGCCTCCTGGTGGGATTCCATCAACAAAGCTTATAAGAGCCGTCAGAGCAGAGCACCTCCACCACCGGGGCCCACGCTGTGAGAACCCAAGATGATCATTTATGTATGTTCATTTAAAAAAATGTATGCATTACAATTCTAATGATTTTCCTTGAAAAAACATTATTTAGTTAATGTTTTTAACATCTGTGCCAACACATGTATTAGCCTGGCTATTATCTCATACACTCTGTCATTGTAGGCCTATCAACTGCAGGCACAGCCAACCAAAGTTTTCAAACTGGCTGACAAAATGTTTGCCTTCAAGTCAAAATGTGACTGGGCCAGAGTGTTGCCAGAGTTTGAGAGCGGCGTGCTGACATGTTTCCAGCACAGAATTTGTTGGAGAAAAGAGACTACCGTAAAAAGTTTAACAAAAAGTAGGACTTCAATATTTCACTTTTCGGAATTTAGTGTTAATGACGTTTTGTTAACCTTCAATGGTTTTTCAGTGAGTGTTGAATAACATTAGGAAAGTAAAACAACTTGCCACGTGGGTCTCCCTGCAGCAGTGTGCTGCTGAAAGGTACCATGACAGGCCTCTCCCAAGCCTGCATTTCTTTTAATTAGGTATATTATCTTTGGATGAAACAACAGTTAACCGCCATGCTAAAATTGTGTAGTACGCATTTATGGAACAGAACTGTGAGCTGTCTGGAGACGGAGAGGATCTTAAAGTGTAGAAGCTGCCCTCCATGATACATTTTAGTATTTCCAGGTACTATGAAAAAGAATTAAATATGCCCGAATGGTTTTGAATCTTAATACCAAGTATTACCAATAATTACAGGTATAATAGGCCTAACATATGACTGCACTGCCACTGGCAGTCTGTGAACATTGTTACCAACTATGGCCAGGTCAGAGGTCAGAGGTACAAACTAGCTGGAGACCCCTGCCTCAGGGGACCCTTCAGACTCGCTAGTGGCCCCTTGCAGCCTTTTGTTCATAGGTTTTACTTTGGTACGCCTTTCACCAGATTTTATAGCAAAATATTTGTTCCAGGCTCATAATGGTGATTTCACATTTTAACTTTAAAACACACATGTGGGCATAGAAATGTTATTTATTTGATGCTTTGATATAAGCGTTTGTAGGAAGGCATACCTGATCTAAGGAGCATTGTGTAGTATTTAGTGGGATCTAGTGGAATGGACTTGGCAGAAATGGAATATAACATTCATAAATATGGGTTAATTAGTGTATAATCCCATGAAGATAAATATTGTTGTGGTTTATATCTACATATCTATATATGTAGACATATCTATATATCTAAGGAGCCCTCTTCCACGGAGTGCACCAAGGAGCATCGCCATGAGCAGACCTGACAAACAGCTCTGGAGTTGCTCGCTTTGGGCTCATAGCTGTAGGAGGGACGCGTCACCCATTTCTTTTTAGTACTGTTGTTTTGTAGCAGCCTTATAGTAAGTATAGTATATATGTACTACTATACTAGTATATACTCCATGTGTCCGAAAAACTCTGTCTCAGACACGGTCATCAAAATCAACTGCTGGCCAGACAGAGCTCCACACCGTGGGGTCATAGAGAGGTGTATGAGAAGCTTAACCCTCGCTCTGACATGCCTCATGTAGCCAGTGAAGACCAGCATGCTCCGTCCTTTCACCAAGATATCCTATGTAATTACAGCATTCACTTAAATTGGATTTGACACACTTTCAATCCCAGCGTAAGATAGTAAACGGCAGTTTGAGGATGGGGGGGTGAGGGGGATGAGGGGGCGAGTGGCTTTGCATTCTTAATACATCCATGTTTTTGAAACTCTGCAGGCTTGAAAAAAAAAAATCTATGACAATAATACACTTTAATTAATAATAATGGCACTTTACACAATACAGGCCAGTCCAGGCCATCATAGTTTAGAAAGGGAGGGGTGAGGAGGGGGGGATTCAGTTGGTTGCAATCTGCAACATCACCACTAGCTACTACTAAATTCTACACACTGGAATTTTAATTATCCCCCAAAAACGGCCAGTTTGTCTGATAGCATATAAATATATGGATGGTTAGTAAAATGAAAGTGGCCAGCCCAATCACTATCAAGGTTGACACTATCATACACTACTAGTCCATGAAACAGAATGTAACTATGTTACGTGAAATCCTGAAATGACATTTGCGTTGTCAGATAACATTGCTCACCTAGAATGCGGCTGGCCTCACTGCGGCCTGCATCGAGGCTGTGTGTGTCTGCGCGGCTGTACCCGCTGAGCTGAGCCAGCAGGGCTTCTGGTGAGGGCCCACACGACGTCTTCCTCATCTGGGCTCGGAGGGCCATGGCATTTCTTCGGGCGTGCTCAGCACAGAACGACACTCTGAGGAGCACAAGAAGATGAGGTATGAGCATGAGAAAGAAATGTGGTATGGAACAATATACAACACATATAATATTTGTGTGATTAACCATTAATACACAGACCTAAGACAACAAACAACACATAAACAACAGCATGGCCTGTGTAAATACCACGTTTCTCATAAAAGTAGAACACAGAGGGTATAGCTTATTTGTTATTAAGCACCTTGAATTTCAAACTGTGTAGTGCTTTATTTATGTCCAGGACATTGTGTTTCCATTTAAATATCGACTGAAACACTACATGTACAATGCCCAAATGTGTGTGTGTGTTCTTCTACAATGTATACAATGGCCAGTCACACAATTGTCTGACTGGCGAATTTGGTGTCAGGATAGTTTTTATGTCTGTTTGTCCAAGATTCAGTCCATGTTCTGCATTGCATCGTCACAAACAAACTCACCCGTCTTTCTTCTCCACCTTTGGGGCGGCGCTGGGGCAGCGCTTGCCATTCTTGGTGGAGACATAGCTGCACTGTTTGTACGGGGCGTTCTTGTCCTCCAGTATGTGTTTGATGCAGAACTCCAGGCCATCCAGGCGCAGCTGAGAGCAGGGCCGCTGAGTAAAGGAGCAGGTCTGGGGCTCCTGAGGCCGGGCAGGCTGGGTGACACGCCCGCGACTTGATGGCAACACGTGAATCCGTATCCTGTTCATTGCCAAGCTAGACCCTGTAAAATAGTTAAACATAAATAGTAATTATAAAGAACAGAAGTTTTCAAGCCAATTCGACACGGCGAGCAAAAAAGCTGCATAGTTGAGTTCTGGGAAGGTACGGCATGACTGCAGCCCCATAACAAAATCTTCATCTTGGATAGAAGAGCGATTTGGCGGCATCACACTTCATGTCCGAGTTGAAAAAGTGCTACTGCCTTATAACATAAAGTTCCATTATAGAGCAATACTTTTGCTATATTTTTAAAGCAAATCATTATTTCTTTTTTTAATAATAATAGCGAAAGATTTATATAATTAGAATTATTATTGTATTCATAAATGTAGATTCATAAATACCAGGTGCAGGTGTCAACAAAACAGTTACCATCACTTAATACCAAGCTTGTTATCGCAATCTCTCGAGGAGATGCCATATGTTTAAAGTTGAATACGTATATCTTGATTGAGAATATAACTGAAGAGGATAACAATAACATTGTGCGTCAATATCAATATGGCTCAGTCCTGCTAACTGCCACTTATCATAAACACGCCTCTTTCCGGCGTCACCGCGTCTTGCACTCAGCTTGCCATGTAGTCGCCATCTTTGTTTAGCAATTGCACTAGTTACTAATCAGCAATCTTTCAACACATCGGATTATAACCGAGCTGTGAAATGGGGGCGATATGTGGCCAATATCGTTGATGATAAAGACGCATTTAATTGCGTAACGTGTTCATTACAAGTGCTAGTAACGTAAAAACGCCATACCTTCGACGGCACCGCCCAATCAAGCGCTGCTCCTGAGCACACTGCGTCGTTTTTCCCGCATTCAACCACTGCCTCAGTGGTGAAAACAATGCCCGCCCACACCAATGCTTATTGGTGGAAAATCGAACGCTCGGGACGTCATTTGAGACCATGTGTACGCCTAGGCATTGGTAACTATTTGACTATTTACATTACATTTACACTTAGGGCATTCAGCCGACGCTTTTGTCCAAAGCGACTTACAATGACTACGTCCTACGTCCTAACAAAAATGTATGCAATTGCTTATTTCTTAAAGTATTTATTGACATAAGATTATATCAACCACATATCAAAAGTATCAGTGTACACAAACAATGTTTTAACTGAAACAAGATCTGTAACTTATTGAATTTCAAACCTGAGTGTCACCTTAACATTTAACATTAGGATGTGACAAATATGGACCATGGATAATTACAAAGGTATAGCTGTGAATCGCATTGCTGAGGTTGCATGACCATGAGTGTCCCCCTTCAAATGTTCAGTTTTCTTAGCTTTCATTTTATTTTTTATAAATCCTGATATAAAATCCTAGAATTAACCATTTTCGAATATTATGCAACCAAGTAATATTTACATCTATAATATATCATCAGTTAAACTAACACTTAAGCCCATTAATAAGCAATCTTACTGGGATAAATATTCAGTGCATTTTACATCTCTTAGTGATCAACAAAAGATTGATTGATAAACCTGATTCCTGAGAAAAATATAATTCTCATCTGAGCAAAGTTGTTACCTCTCAAGGGGATATTAAGAAAATGTGGCATACAAGTCCTTAAGTAATGGATAAGTACTCTAACTTAAACCAATTTTTTAAAACCCTATGAAAAATAATCCACAGCAGGTATCAATTCAAATCATACAATCATTTGTATATACAAGTTCATACAATGTAATGATAACCAGTACTGAACCACCTTCATAATTGGGCTGAGAGTACCAGTTTAGTTAAGAACCAATATTTGAGTTGTACTATAGAAGGGGCATGCATGGGAACAGACGTGATCATTCCTTTAAGATTTATTCTTCCAGCTCTCAACAGGTGTAGTGACAGTGTTTTCTCAATACATGTAGCATTACAAATGCAACATTGTACCTGGAAATCCTTGCCAAAAATATTATATGGATACTCAACATTGTGTACATTTGAGTTTACACAACAGCACATGTGGTCTGCATCATAGAAGACCACAATTAAAATAACATTGTATGCCCTCAAATAAACAAGACATGCACTCACCTATTAAACCTTTTCAACTGTGGATGTCGGAATTGCTTCCACATACACCTTGTTCAGAATGATAAACCACAGGCATGACATATGCTGTCCATAATGATGACAATAGTTATTCCAAAACAAAAAAATGAATGCTTGTGTCTCCATATTCAAACTAAAACATTCTACTTTTTACTGAAGACACCATTTGTAATGGCCGTCCTGTGTTTCTGGATGAGTGGCATAACATGATAATTATGCTCCTAGTGATTCGCAAGGCCCCACTAGGTCATGCTAGATGGGACAATGACATGATCAGACTTAAACCTGGCAGTACCTTCAGCTAGACTATACACTGTAGACACGTTGAATGACCTTGACAAAAAGTTTGGTACAAACATTTTTAGTGTGATTATTTCAGAATGAACGGTATTTATCCATTTTACAACCATTTAAAACAATGACTGCAAAACTGAAAAAGTAACAGGCTTCTTTAAGTAAAATTGATATTTCCAACTTTTCTTATCAAAATGTAAAAATATTTTTTTGTTTTACAATCTTTGTACAAGAGCATATGAAATAATGAAAGTAATAAAAAAAAAATAGACAAAACTGGGATGGGGCAAAAATGCTATGGGAAGAGTTTATAAAGAAATAAATAAAATAAAAAATAGGCTACAGACATGCATTCTCAAGCCAATACATCATAAACGCGGTCTCTTTACTCGTAAAAATGAAAGCAGAGGCTTATATATTTAATCAAGAGTATGTTGCTCCTTAATTGCATTCAATTAATAAATACTGTACTATAAAAACATATTTAAAAGAATCACCAGAAAGACTTGAAGTAATACCTACATGATGCAACATTTCATCTATAATTTCAAGGCGTCTGACTTCTTATTTTACAGTGTCGGCAAAAAAGCCACATCCCACCATCACATTTCATTGGAGTTGAGGTCATACAAAACGTTACATCAAAAATAGTATTTACACGTCTTCCCATAAATATCTTAATCCTCAGAGTGTCTTAATATTACCCCAATTTGGAGATTTTTTTTGTTTTGTTTTTCAATTTTTACAAACTATACTAAAGTATGTTACAAATTCTGGAACAAGTAAATTTCATCCACCATAAGCTGAAAACAGCAACACATGATCACAAATGTTTAAAAAGGAGAATGAATCTCATTAAATGTGAATAACAAAACAATATCATTTTGTAGGATATCAAGTACAATGTACGTAATGCAAACCCATATATAGCATTTATTTGGGCAGCGGAGGCAAAGGAGGGGGTGGTTCTGAAGGAAGGGGTGGGGGCCGGGAGTTGTTCCCCCTGGAGTTAGCTCCATAGCGATAGTCCCCATACTGAGATCTGTAGTCAAACATGGGTGGCTGAGCCGGCTGGACTCCTTGAGCACTTAGCAGGGAGTTCAGCATCTCAAAAGTGTCCTGGTATTCATTGGATTGGCCCCCAGTGGCAGCATTGTGTCCATTTGTGTCCGTTTTGTCTCCCTTACTGTGAGGGTAACTGCCCTGGTGGTGGGGAAGGCCCAGGGAGGGGAGGATGTCCGGAGCATGCCCAAGAGCGTGCACAGAGGAGGAAGACAACGACGGCAGCTGGTAGGGGTTGCGCGAAGACTTGCTTATTTTAGTGGTTGGGTGCGGGGCGGTGGGATCCTGGGTGTGAGTTCGCTTCCGAGAAGCGGAGGACGAGCTCAGCCGGGAAGAGTCACTCGGGATCTTTTTGCTGCTGCCAAGGGCACAACTGGTGCTAGATGAGTGTTTGTGTGAGGATGAGGAAAGTGGGGTACTGCCAGAGGAGGAATGGTGGTGGTGGTGATGATGGTGGTGGTGATGGTGATTTGAACGTTCCCTATGCTTGTCCCGACTCTTTCCCTCCTCCCCTGAACTCCCTCTCTGTTTCTCAGGCATCCTGATCCTTAGTTTAATGTCCTGATCCTGACTGCGGCTGCTGCCGCTTCCACTGTGCCCACTGCCTCCTCCCCCGGGCACGGGGAGCCTCATCTTGAGCGAGCTGCGCTCATGCCTCTCCTTCTCAAGGGGGATTTTGAGAATGATGGGTGAAGGGTTATTTACATCTGAGGAGGAAGAAGAGCTTGAGTGAGAGCTGGCCTGCTGGTGCTGGTGATGGTGCTGCTGCTGCTGTTGTTGTTGTTTGTCTTTCCTAGGGTGCTGCTGCTGACCAATGAGAGCTTGGGCAGCATTGGCATAGTCCCGCTTCACGCTGGCCTCCATGTTCTCCAGCTTCCTTTTCTGGGCAGCAAGCACATCAGCGTTCTTGGCGCGGTACTCACTGAGCGACACCTTGGCCGGAGCGTGGACTTCATGGTTAGGTTGTGGCTGTGAATGCTCCTCAGAGCCGTGCTTCATGTCCGGATGCCAGTGCTGGGCACTGCCCATCTCAACGCCATCTTTTTCTCCAATGGATGAAGAGGGGCCTGACAGGCTCATGAGGCCCGCCAGGGTTGTCTCAGAAGAGGCCATGGAGATCATGCTCATCATTGCGTCTGTCGGGTCACCGTCATCCTGGGCTTTGGATTTCCCTTTGGCTGTCTGACCCCCAGCCTGGAGCAAAGCAACGGACAACCATGAGTTTTACTGCAGCAACCCTCACAGATCTTCATACATGACCAGCTCGAGTTTAGGCAATTATGTGACTTACTTTCCAGTTACGAATCCGTTTTAATCTGCTAGGAGTCTTCTCCAAGATTTGCAGAAACTCATTTGTTAGTTCTAAAAAAAAAAAAAAAAAAAAAAAAAAAAAAAGAAAGTGGAAAGGTCAGAATCATGTCTGTAAAACACTTACATTTACATTACACTCATCCCAGGGCTCTTGGTGGGTTATCTAGAAACACGTACCATCAAGCAACTCGAGTGTTACAGTGGGATCCACATACTCCCACCAGTGCTTGCTGTCTGTGGAGACTGGGATCTCCCAGTTGGACCATTTGCAGGCCAGATGGATACACACGCAGGCGACTATAGGCGGACTGTACTGCAGGCAAAATGTGGTCAAGTGCAGACTACATACCAGATTGGGTCCAGGGAAGTTGCATCATACATAGTACACAAGAAAGACCGAAGAGACATAATCAGTTGTAGTTCTAGACATCAAAATTGACAGCACTATCACATATAAATTATCAATGGGAATGTTTTGCCCTACTTCACATACAATCCATTACACAAATTTTTTTTCAGAAAACAAACATTGTACCTGTTGGTGGCCATAAAGTACGATGTCTGGGCCAGATCCTTACTCGCTGTAACAATAAAACCAGAGAGGCATGCTGACATATTGAAACGGATTAGTCTTTCATTTCAGTGAGAGGATTGTAATTTTGCGTATGTTGATGCTTACCTCTAACGAGCTGAGTACACTTGACAACGTGAGTATGAGGGTGGTCAATGGTGATTTCAAAAGCTGAAAGCAAGAAAAGACAACAAAAAAAAGCATTTGGTCAATGCAAATTTCCACAAACACTAGACATTCTTTTGCTGTAAGTTAGACCCAATTGACTGCTGTGTGTGAAATGGAAAAAATAAAACCGCATGCTCTCTTCAGGTGGAGTCCTGGGCAGAAACATAAACGTCAGTATGGACTTCTGGGTATTACGGTTTGGTATTCAATTGTTTAACCTCATTTGTTGACCTTGGGTTGCATCAACTGAATCTGGTAGAAATGTGAAAGCACTTTTACAAATCACATTTAATGTTAAATAATATAGACAAACAGTATCTGCCCGGCCTCTGTGTATTGGGAGGAATACAGAAAGGTTAAAACTAGAAGTAGTATAGACCAATACAAAGATGAGGCAAATTAGAACAATGTACATCAAAAACTATTTAAAAACAAATAAATACACAAAATATAGGGATGGCCATCAATATATTTCTCAGATTAGTGAGCAGCAAGAGTCTTTGACTACACTTTTCTGCATTTCATTCAACATGCCCACAAAGTAATATTCCTTCCCTTGTTTGTACCACTTGTTTGTACCAAACAGTTACTCGTGGTATCCCTAACATTAGCCAAAAAAAAAAGATGCAATGGACACTAGGTATCCAAAGTAATCCCAGCAAGACATTGCTGCAACATAAATGGAAACATAGCAGTCTTTACTAAACTTCATGGTGGGAAAAGCATTACCGTCTTGAAGACGGTGCTTGATTTGTACAGCAAGTTTGTATTTGTCATTATGCCTACACAGACAGAATGTTGGTGCCTTTCCATTACATAAGAAATGATGCCCATTCCTACATATAAATAACAAAGAAATAAATATAAAATGTTAATACTGAAGATTACAAAACGACATAACAGCGGCCAAGGTAAAGGGTGAGATGACTGAGTAGACAATTTGTACTCATGAGTACATGAATGGTCTTTCCAGTACTGGCAACTGCATGTAAATATTCTGCGAACAAGATCATTACAAGATCATTATCATATTATTATTTCAGCCCTTCTCTAGTTTTGGGGAGAGGGGTTATCAGGGGACCCAAGTCTTCAATCCCAACTTACCCAAGGTCTGGAGAATAATGCTCTCCAGAATGACCAGGTCTTGGGCTTGTTGCAGGTAAGCCTGAGGTTGAGAGGACAGGCAGGTTACTTACTGGGAGGCACTCTCTTTAAACTTGCTCGCTCGCTCTCGCCTCATCTCTCATCCTGCATCTCGCTTCACAGTGCTATCCTTTATGGGAGCAATGGGCTGAAATCATTCAGTATCACCCATTGTTTAAATCGATGTATCAGTCACACAAATAAGCAAACCCCAAAATGGCTGTAAAGGTTGGAGTAAGAAGTAAAGTTGGAGTAAGGAACAGGAAATGCGAAGAGCAATACACTACAGTTTATACAGTTTTGGCAAAAACAAGCAAAAATGGCTTGTGTATTACATATCATCCATTCTAGAAAGAGAAAAGTTATAGTGAGTTTAGTTGTATAAATTTAGAGAGCCAAAAGCCAAAAGCTCTCAATACAGACCCAACCATTGGCCATCCGAATGTGCTTTCATTAAGTCTATTGCCTGAACGCTGTGCTTCAGGACACAACAATGTCACGTTCTTGAATAGATCGGTAACATCCTCCAAAGAAATTTCTGGAAGAAAAAAAATATATTTCCTGTTCTGTACTGTCAAATACTTACGTCACTGCGTACATCTGGTGATGGGTCCTGAGGATTTAGGCAGGCATGTGTCACCTTGATAACATGTTCCAGTTTTCGAGGCTGTTCTTCAACCTTGGCAGCAAGGAAAAGTGTGGCTGGAGCAATAACCTGATTGAGGCCAAATTAAATGGCAGACAATGAACAGTTAGAATGTGACATCTGCGCAAAGGGAGTATTAGTTATCCAGTACAGACTGACAAGATTAAATAAACATAATAAATAACTATACTTACATTTCTGTGAAATCTGGTAAAAGACTGCACCATGTAGAATCGGTGCATGTACACAATGGCAGTATTTATAGTAAGCTGTGAACTGACACATTTTATTAAGGGTAATAGATGCATTTTAGGTGATTAAGTTTAAAACGCACGATGTGCCAAATCTAAGTAAGCATGAATAATGGCTGTTTGTTTGCTTGCAATGTTACGAATGTCAAAAAATAATTACACTTTATCCACGTTTGTAAAATTAGATAAATATACATACAGACGCCAGTCTTGCTGTATAAGCACGTTCCCAAGGTTGTTTATGTTGAGTTCAACTAGTAATCTAATTCCCTAAACACTTCATAATTTGTCCAAAAGAAACATAATGTCGGAATTCAGCATAAACGCTTGCTCTTCTTTGTATTAATATACACGTACAACAGTTTGACATTGCTGCTAAACCACAGGAAACAAGAGGTACCGCTAACGTCCTTAAGACCCGCCTTGAACTGGAAAGGCCCTAGTATCCATTTATAGTTAGCTAGAGGGCCGCTCGAATGTTGCATGCTAACGTTAAGTACAGCAGAACTTAACCGGCGTTAACTCGTTGCACACTAAACCATACATCAAATCACATGGTTAGCTAACAGCATCCACCGACAACTTTAACAACACACATTAGTGATAGTCACTCAAACCGGTATCGTACTCAGCTGGCTAATGTTGGCTAGCTTAAACGCAAGTCTCCCTTCGACAAAAGATACACATTGAGTCGCTGTCCCATGTCCTGGAGTAGGTTCGCTGCCTGTTGTCTGTATGACAACTCCTTGTCAGAATCAAGTCCTGCACGCCGAGATGGGCTGTTTTCGATCTGCTGCCGGGTGAAGTACCATTTGTTGTTGTTGCTTGCAGGAGGAGATGGAAACGAAGCCGCCATTACTGAGGAGAACGATGTTTTAAAAAATTCTGCGTCACAGGAACAAACGTCACGGGTACGTCCTTGTCGTTAGATTGTCCTGCGCTTCACTTACCAGCCACATGGTGCCAGCCTTCGTTCTTGACATAGGTTCTTATTACACGGATAGGCCTGCCAGCTCTCAAACGTGTATTTATTTAACAAGGCCACATTTACTACATAACAAAAATCCATTGACTTTATTCATTTAAGTCCGATTAAAAGGCAGCACACTCATTAATGCAAAGTTACATTTTCTGTTCCCTATCCCTCTTGGGTAGGTAACTTAAATGATTGACTAAAATCCATGATGTGAACTATGAAAAGCAATGAATAAAGACGGAAATGGTCATCAAATATTTAACTGCGTGGTTTTGGGAGTCAATGCCAAAGTGAAGTGGGCTCCAGTAAAAAAAAAGAGGCCGATATCCAAAAATTGAGAACAATTTATTTAAGATCACAAAATGTTACAAAAAAGGACACAATATGAAGCAGTGAGCATTTGTTAAATGCTTAAGTAATAAAACAAAATTATGATCTACAACCAGTTATTTACACTTTTCCAAATCTTTCAGCACGCTTCATTTTCTTTGCCTGAAAAACAAAATGTAACAATCAGAATATATAGTTGCGCTATAACCTGTAAAATAGCCAAGAAAGGGTTACTTTAATCTGTATACTACACAAAAAATTGTGTCTACATCTTTACCTCTACATCTCCTGAACCAGCTGAAGCTGCAGATGTGAGAATGCCAAACCTCTCCTTCCTCTTCTTCAGTTTTTCATCTTCTTCAACCTTAACAAATTAAAATAAGATAATTTAATACCAGAGCAGGAGGAAACTAATACAAGTAAATCAAATAATCAGAGTAGGTGTTACAAGATGAGTCACCTTTTGAGAAATGGAAGAGACATTCATGCCAAATCTCTCTGCTCTCTTTTTCAGCTGATCCACACTCACCTTCACAGGAAACAAATACAGTTCGTTCTTCATACAAGCTTAATTAAAGGATTCACAGGGTTTTCAAAGCAGAATCTAAATGTTCTAGTCATTTGAAATACAAATACTCACAGCAGCTTTGCCACTGGCCACGACACCTGAAGAAATATAGGAAAAGTTAAAGAATGTATTAATGAAGGTATACTCACACCATGAAGCAACATTCTGGACAACACAGAAAGAGCATTGAGCTACACACCTGGAGAGGGGCTTGTGGTATTGGCAGGCAGGCCAAACCTTGACAGAGCATACATTGTTAGATTAAACCAATTCAAGTGAGCAAATCTCAAGAGAAACTAGAAAAAAATAGTACATAGTGGCATGGTACAACCTTGCAGCTCGTACAGCCTTCTTGCTTTCAGCCGTGGCAGGCATATTAAAACGCTCCGCTCTTTTCTGCAGTCTCTGATGAAAACAATAGATACAATATATTTGCCAATGGAGCAATATGTCTTTTTTATAATAATATTTTGTAGTAGTATCCAACTATGTTATCAAATGCTATCAAACATAATGCAACAATTGTGGAAACTACCAATTTTACATTTCATGCAATTGCTTGAATTCCATGAAATAGCATGTTTCTTCTGAAAAATTTACGTAGATAACGATAAAACATAGTGAATCTTGTCAGGGCTGCATCGTAAAATTGTAATCATCAAATTATTGTTCAGAGAACCCTGAATTCCCTCTGTTGAACCATCACAGGTAATTTTATTCATATGAATTATAATAACAGTAGAAAACAGGATACAGAGGCCTCAGATACAGTAATTTCATTACATATTAAACATAGGAAAGATGTCACATATTACTACAAGTGAACATACACTGCACACAATGTATTTCATGTTAGGTCCTTTGAGAGATCTAAACATACAAAAAACCTTGAAGTGTTTTAATGTTCATATTTTCCATTTGGCACCAGTCACCTCAACTTACACCTGCAACATGGTTACCGGCATATACAACTGGTTAATTAGGCGGGTTCTTTTTAACCACAAACGATTGCATACTCTTGTTGAACTGGCAAATTGGAGTCGACCTAGAGTTTGGTACAGCCCTACTGGTAGGATGAGCTGAGGCCACAGGGTAAACAAGGGATAATGTTTTAAATAACTACATACCTCAGTTGAGGATGCCGGGGGAACTATTTTGACCACTTTTGCTTCAGCCGGCCTAGAATAAAATCAGGAACAAAACTATAATTTACAACAATAATATAGTCAAGATTGTCATTAAAAGAAATATACATTAGAAGTTTCCCATAAACAGTTCAAGCAATATACTCACTCCTCACACACAGCAGATTCAGAGTCCTTGTTTGTGTTTCCATTAGTGGCAATGTCATCTTTAACAAAGTCCTATGTGAAATTTAAATAGTACTTCATAATTATTTCACAACAACAGGAACCACATAGTTTTGTCAACTAAATAAACGCCACAGACCACATACAAACACACTGCAGTGTTTATGTGTGCGTTCTGCACATTCCGTTATGGTAAAATGTGTGCGTTTTATGCAAAAAACTACTTACCTCTGTATCCTCTGCCAAAACGTCATCAACATTCACATCCAAGTCTTCCTCTGAATTGCGTAAAGGGAGAAAAAAAGTCATGTCAATTTGATGACCAAGTTATTATAAACGGCGGTGGTGTAAATAAGAAGATTCCAAACAATTATGTTTTTCACATACCATGCTCCTCAAGGTACGTTTGCAGCCGGGCAATGAGGTCCCCTTTGTTACCTTTGGTCTCCAGACCCCGTGCCTCGCACTCCTGCCTCAGTTCAGCAAGCTAAAAGAAGAACAGTATAGTTAGTTTCCTTGCTGCGTTGATGGATTTGCAAGTTCCAAGTCGACCCTGAATGCTACATTACACAGGCTACGTTGTAATCCAGGCCTGTTTACTCGTTACGTAACCCATCAGTTTGGAGTATTTATCATAGCTAAAAATTGTTTTGGTAGCAGTATTGAAATAAATGAAGATGTGATTGAAATCTAAAATGACAATGGTTGTTTGAGCGCAAATGTGCCGCCGTAGTTTCGGCGTAAACGCCAAGACGAACTCATTAGTGTGGTAGAACAACCTTGTGAAAAAAAAAATATTGCATGTGTCCTGGTAACATGTATTATATGCAATACTTAGCTCCAAATGAACGTTTATGGGGAAGCCGGGTTTCTTAGCTAACTGCGCTAGCTCAAGTAACGTGAACATGCACGCCTAGTAAGTTGCCATTCCCATCCGTCAGGTAGTTCGTTTATTACATTGGCTTCTCCATAACGTATTGTTACATAAGCAGTAGCTAGATATAGCCGAACCATACATTCCAATCTTGACGAAACCATGTTTGAGTAAGAAAATAGATATTAGTAAATTACTAACCTTCAGCTTTTGTAGCTCTATTACTTCGGCCATCTTTCTTTGTTGATGGAATTACCTCTTCCAATCAAAATGGAGCTTGTCTACTTCACAAAACTCGCCTCTATGTGAATTTCTACAGCGCCATCTATTGGGCTCAGGGGTTCGTTTTCAACAGTCTATGGTTGTTCTTATAGTAACCCACACAGACCTATTCCTGACATTCTTTGCAAATATGTTTATATTAAGGAATAGTTTGAGAAGTAATATTACACACAAAATGTATGGAATATTTTAAGACGGTTTCAGCCTGTCTGTATGTCCCTATATCGCGTACGGGGTCCTAGCTACATTCAGCTTGCCTAGAAACAGAAACACAACCTGCTGTTCAGTTGTTCAACGTTTTTGTAATTATACGCCATGTTTCAAGTTTCAAGTCCTTTATTGTCAAATGTGCAGCATCACTTATAGTCGAACCGTACAATGACATGTATTGGACATTCCAACGTGGAAGGAAAATCAAAGAAAACAGTTAAGACAGACAGACAGACAGAAGTACTTTAGTGATCCCTGAGGGAAATTGCATTTGTTACAATACTCCGGGAACAAAGGGCAGTGTAGAGGAAAGGTATAGATATCTAATATGATATAAACATATGTAACAATATACATGGGAATTCCAATATAGAAAACAGTTTAAATTAAATTAAATACAATAAGTACAGAATAACAGTAAAATCAGGGCATCATGGATCTAGTAAGAGCAGCAACGTAGAATGAAAGATGAAGAATGAAAATAAGCAGCAATGGAGAATGATTTGTAGCAGCATTGTAGAACTATAAAGTGCATACTGAGGGCATGTAAGTATTTACATCATACATAAACTGGAGGGTTGTACATGAGCTTTAATGGAAGCAGTGGTAAAATAATGATACAGATGTGCAGGAGTAAAGTGCAAGTGCATAAAACTATTCTACAGTATTATCCAGTATTTTACATGGTCTTAGATAGAGTGTTGAGTTATATGGTCTGAATGTTCCCATCAAATAATGATGGCATATAAGTGTTTACATCAGTGGCTATTGACAATGGGTTTGAGGTAGTGCTAAGTTGGACACGCCAACCTTTTTTAGCCTCCTCAGGAAGAAGAGGCGTTGGCGGGCCGTCCTTGCTGTGGTGTCCGTGTGGTGAGATGGACAAGAGAGTTGATCTTTTTCATGTTTGATTGGCTATAATTATGTTATAGGCGAACGTTAAAATGATGATGTTGACGTTAAAATGATGACGTACTCGTAATTAATTGCATAGCTATAGGCTGTAGCAAACCTTATTCAGAATTATTTCAGTTAGGCCTATATCAACCTTAGTGATCCATACCACAGTCTTGGCTATATAGTACTTCTACCGTACCTTCTACAGTGGTCTACGACTTGGTAACTAACACATACTATTATGGCTACTAATGTTACTAATTTTGAAACTGATCATGGATAAAAAAATTTGCATTACTGTTAGAGAATTAAGGAAAGTTGCATACTTTAATTAATAGCAATGTTAAGTATATGTATGATCTGAATGCTTACTATAGGCACATCAGGCAGAAATAGAATTTGGAAGCTGGAGAGGACAAACTGTATCAGACACTGTTAGTGCAGGACATATGCTATATAAAGAGAAAGAGAAAGATCTCATAATCTCTGATCAAATGTAGCTTTCCAAATGCATTCAAAATACAGATGCAAAGGCCGTATGCCATGGACATGGAAATCCCAGTATGCATTTACCACTACAATACAAAGACAACTGGATTTCAAAAGCATGTTCCCAACTGATGACATACAAAGGTAGAGTTTATCAGGGTCAGACCCTTAAAGGAAGCCAAACAAAGTAAGACATTATATATCTGTGTGAGTTTCAAAATTGGGATTCCCTGTAGAGCAATGTTTTGGAAAGCCTTTGATTGATGTAGATTGACATTTCTGTAAAGATAATTACGTATCTTTGCTATGATCTTTCTTACAGAAGATAAAAAATAAACTGATGGAGGAGACAAGGTAAGTCGTTTGATATGAGATGATCAGAAATTGCTGTAATTTGTTTTCATAAATCAATTTGGAAATAATTGCTTTAGATATGAAAGTACATTTAAGTAGCATTAAATACACACATCATTTTGTTTATGCCTGTAAGCAGATACACCTTGTATTTCGTTGGAAGGTAGTGGAAGGAAGTTTATTCCACTTTATGATGAATGACTAATTGTTTCTTTGCATAATGACCATTTGGTTCTAAATGTAAGAAACATTCTGAATGTTATAAACATGTGTTTGTGTACTTGAAATCCCTACTGTGTAGTGTGTGTGGTTGAGCACAATACAGCCCCCTAGGTTGAGTGTGGCAGCCACCTACGTGGCGAGGAGTAGGAAAGAATGCTACACTTTTCACTCGCCATTTTGTTACACACAAAAGTTAGCTACATACATTGTATTCTTTCATACATTGTATTCTTTATCCTTTATCCTTATGTAGATCACATGGCAACCCATTGAGATACATGATGATTCACATGAGTCTGTTTCAATTGCTCATTGACCTCTTTGGTCATTTAGACCCATTATCACCACTTCAGCTCTCCCTGAATCCCATAGAAACACGCCACTCAAAATGACTCTCAAAGATAAAGAGGATCAAATAAACATAGTTGAACATATCAAAGCTATTCAAAGAAGACATTCAGAAGTATCTGGCGATCAAAAGGATGAATGCAACATTCTCACTGCACAGACAGAGTTGGACCAACATGGAATTTGGATGAGATGTGCACATTTGGTATAGCCTACAAGTGCCCAAGTTGTTCACAGTACAGTATGTCTTGAATGACCACTCACTGTCAACACAGCACTCTACCTGTTACAATGCATAAAAGGATAGGGCTCTGTCGTGCAGTCTGATGAAGTCATTGATCCAAATAAAGTCGAGGTTTACCTTTCTGCAGCAAGTACAATCACCCAAGAGAGGGCCCAAGTGGTGGTGGAGCGTGTTTGTTAGAAGCTGGGAGGATCAGAGGTTAAAACATCATCTTTGATTCCATTGAATCAGAAGTCCATGTGGTGAGATCCATGGATGATCAAAAGCCACATTTTATTAGAAGGTGCCACATAGCAGCAAGTCTTATAATATAATATAATATAAATAATCACTTCAAGGGAACTTTGTATTTAAGCAGAATTATGTATTGCTTGAATGTTTGGTTTGGGCACGCAGCCAAAATTAGAAGGCCAATTAAAAAAATGGATATGGAACGATATGGAGAGAAACAGTAACAGTTTTTCATAACAGCTACCTTTCATAAAAGTTACCATTGAAAAAACTGGATAAACTGGAATAGTGCTGCCGTGGTTTCATCTGACACCGCAGGTGTTTCAGAAAAAAACACCTGGTAACAAAAGACCCAGAACCACAAAGTCTTAGTTTTAGTCTCTCATGGATGAGAAAACATTCAGAAGTCAGATGTGAAACATCCTTTTGGCAGCTTGGATAGCACTTGAATGCTAAACCTTTTCATCTCCCTATGCATGTTTCATATGTACAGGGAGATGAAACACCGGAGACGTTGAATGAACAACAAAACCACACTGCAAGTGCCCGCCTCTTTCCACGTTGCATGTAAAAAGGTGAAATTTACTAAATAAAGAGTATAGATTTACATGAACTCATAGCTAATGTACAGGCTCACCATGAATACAGTCTGTTTCTAAGGTTCAACCTTCAAAACCACTGGAGAATAAAACTGTTGGCTGCTGTTGTGAATTGGGTTTTAGATTACATTATCACAAATTCCTTTAAAGACCAGATGGGACAATCTTTGAGACCTATCCTTTCTCTGTCTGAAATCAGAGTGGCCGGCCAGCCTCTCAAGGAATAAAATGACAGAGGAGATGGTAGGGCAAGCATCTGCTGGGTTACACCCTGATGTACTGCACATGGAAGCAGAGATCCTCACAGTGACACAACAAACAATGGTGCCAAAGTACCAGAACACACTGCAATGGCTTCTGGCTTAATGCACTGGAGACTAGTGCCAAGGATGCGATGGTGAGCGTTCTAGAACCAGTCAAAATGAAAGTTACAGATAAAGTAAGACAAATGCTTCTTAACCTGACCATTTCCCCCAAAGCCAGTGATATTGATATTTACATTTACATTTAGGGCATTTAGCAGACACTTATTACACTTACTATCCAAAGCGACTTACAAAGACTTACAGAGTGCATTTGTCAGAAGAAAGTGTCAATTTCATTGCTGCTAATACAGTAAGAAAGTAAGAAAGTAAGAAAGTCACCAGAACAAGTTCCAAGCATTTCAATTGCTAGATTAACCATTGCTAGTATACAACATCTCTGACTAAGTGCCAAGTTACAAAGAGTGATTAAAGTACCAAGACGTATAACATGCAGCATGAGGGGAGGTGTTTCTTTTGTATTTGTTTTGGATGGTTTTGGTGGATGGATGTTATGCAGGGTTCAGGTGAACTGCGTCTTGAGTCTCTTCCAGAAGATGGGGAGTGACTCCGTAGTCCTGACATTGGCAGGGAGCTCGCTCCACCTCCGCGGTGCCAAAAGGAAGAAGAGGTGTGATTTTGCCATCCGACCGTTACCTCCTTTTAGTGATGGAGGTACCAGTCGAACGAAATCCTGATATACATGCTTTCTGTCACATCATTGGAAGCATTGAAACACATACAAGCAGGACTCTGATGATGTCCTCTTGTGTGCCAAATCTGTGACTTTATTGAGTATGATAAAAGAAGACATGCACATCATCATCAAAAATGATGAAGCCGGTGATGTGCAGCCTTTCGGAGGATGTGGTTCAGATCTTGCAGGACGAAGGCCTTGCGATGCAGCGTGTGCCTTGGACATGCGACACATAGGATGACACAAAGCCCCTTGCTGAGGCTTATCGGGAGACGTCTGAAAAGGACGTTCATGGGCAGAGTTCAGCACTTTTATCTTGCCTTTCAGTGGCATTTAAAGCAAACGTCAGTCAATGTGACGAGCTATGAGCCACACAGCTAGTGTTGAAGCTCACACCTTCCTAACCATTCAAGGTGACACAATGTGGCCAATCAGAAATGGAGTAACAGAAGCTATCCATCAATTTCTTGGAAATGCACAAGAAATAGTTTGTGGTCAATCAAAGACAGGAAGCAGCTTTAATTGGGATTGCACAATCCAACAGCAGCTACAATGTTATCTCTACTCCCACCTAGTTTTGAGACTTTAAATGAGAGCTCAAATTAAAGTAATACATAGATAGCACAATTCTACCTATTTATTATTTTATATGTATTAGTTGTCCATGTGGCATAATTGTGTGGAGTATGGAGGTAGTATTTCAAAAGTTGCACAGTTTAGGGTAATTCATTGTTAAAGATGACATTTTTTTATAAAAAATACAAAAAAGTTTGGCAGCAATTTGACATGAACCCTTTTAACACAGTGACTTTTTCGTTATGTGGCTAGTGGGACAAAGCCGGATGAATTAAGTGAGTCACAAGCACTTTAATAATCCTTATTAACATTGCATTCCTTCATATTTATTTTATAAGCAGTCTAATTTAGCAGTAAAGTGTGGCCTATTGTTTAGATTAACACAGAAATGGCCAACAAGTTCTAACATAAATATCATTACACTGTATCCCATTCGGATGTAGCCATTCTTAATCCCTTTCTTACACTTCTGTGACATAATAAGTTACAATTTGTACTCTTTCCTTGATGTTAATTTGATGAAAGATAGTAATTTTATCTCAGTTAATCCTGAGATAATTGGGACTAATTTGCTAAGCTGTCAGGTGGCCGTGGATCAGATTTAGGAGCCTGCCCATATTGAGAAGCACACAAGCAAATTGGTAATGAGCCAATTTTGCCAATTTGATCACCGATTTGAAGATTGATATACAATGTAACATGACAAGCCCTGAAAATATCAGTTCGGTATAACTTTAATGTCTGACATATGTTTTCCATGTAAATAATTCTGTCAAGGGCAGATTTCCCTAAGTTTATCCCGGAATACAAGAATATAGAATCCACTTATAAAATGCCCACGTGCATAATTATCTATCTACACATTTATGCAGATACAATAAGAGGGATGCAGTCTCAATGACTGCATCAATGACTAAACTAAACTCATTACACAGTTTCCTTATATGTAGATTTGAGAGTCTCTGGCAGCTGCAAAAGCTTATCTGTTGCCAAAGAATGTTGCATGCAAGTGTTTGTACTTCTTATATGATTACGTTGCCCTTGGTTTACTAGAGTGAGACCTATGCATTCTGGGACATTTACTGTATGCATTCACTTGCAATCACTTGAGCAAAAGCGCCCCTCAATCCTTTGAAAAGAGGATGAGATGTGAGCCTGCTGAGGGCAGCCTGGGGAGGGGAGATTTGGGTTTTAGTTTTTTTCTTGTGAGGTCAGTCATCATGAGCACTTATAAAGCTGAGGCCTGCTGTTCAGAAAAGGGATATTTCATAAGGACGAGAGGACCATGCAAACATCGCTTGCATTGCTGGTGTTGCTGGCCGTGGCTTCCACCACCGTGGCAAGTGAGTATAAATAATAGCTGCTTTTAAACAGTTTTTATGACAACAATTATTGTAAAATATAGCATTTAGTAAATATTTTTCTTTTTGCATCACAATAATGAAATGTGTTACATGTTTTTCCTGCTACATTAGAAGAGGAATTATGTGTGTCCTTAATCTTAACTTTCTTCAAATTTATATTTTTTGTATAAAGACATTTTGTGAGATATTTACACAAACATTTGCATTCAGAAAAATGTGCAATTAGCACTTTGTACTACGGTGAAGTTAATGACAACTAAACCGCCAGCATTTTTCAGATTTTTCTGAATATTTGATATTTATTAGTTGAAAGATAACATGAATTTCAGATGATCACAATGGGATTTGTTTATAAATTAATGGACCTATCCCATGGTCCATTCATTTATAAACAAATCCTGCATTGATTCTCAACCAAGCATGAACTTGAAAGGCATACCAACAGTCTGACCCCTGTGTGATGGTGACTATTATCTCAATCATATGATTGTAGTTCATGTGAACAAATCCCAGACGTGCGCCCTGGTATTTCTCAAAACTAACCCCCCCTCCTTTTCCAATAGCCATAAAGAAATCATATTATTCTGTTTCATCAATCATTCAACATAACAATCATTTTACAAAACTATGGCATATATGTGTTTTCCTTTAAGATCCAAAAAATACTATATAAAATAAAATATTAAATATTGAAATGCAAAGCCCAGAGTAAAGGTACAAATAAAGAAGGATTCCAGATGTACTGTGCCTTTTCAATGGGCCTCTTTCACTATGAATACTGTTTAATCTGAATTTCACCCTGTCTCTCCCTCACACAAACACACACATTGTCAGCCTGAGAAAGGGTCACCTGAAAGAGATTAAAAGGATCAGGGAATTCTATTCACTCGCCGACACTAAGGCACCTAAAAGGGTCAACAGTGTTCAAGACTGTGAAATGCTGCAATATCTCATACATAACAATAGAATTAACTAGTAGAATGTCAACATGTTACATTCTTTGAATCTACCAAGAAACCAGGATGTACAATGTGTGGGGAAAATATATGTTGATATAAGATCTATTCTCAATGTCAAGTATATATTATTGTATTCTACTTAATGATAGAAGCACCTGATTTTTACAGAGCCAAAAAACCGCTTCACAAGATATCCATCATGGAATAATAAGATGTACCCTATCTGGAAAGATGGAGACCCTCGCTACAAAGACTCCTGGAAAGGTACAAAATAAAGATTATGCATGGGAAATGTGGTTCCACATTTCGTTATTATTATTATTCATTACATAGATTGCATTTCATTTTATGCATTTTATGAAAACATGCAGAAATATGCTTGACTTGCATGTGTTCATGATTGATTCTTTAATGTTGACTTTCTTGCAGGTGGAAGAGTGACATTCAACATGGGAAATGATGCTCCTACTCTGACTGGAGCCAAGGTGACCTTCACCATTAACCTGGAGTTCCCACATAACCAAAACTTTCAACCCAATGGAGAGGTTGTTTGGGCTGAGGACTGTGTAGTTAACGGTACACGCTACTCACATGTACACACACACACACACACACACACACACAAACACACACACACAAACACACACACACACACACACACACACACACACACACACACACACACACACACACACACACACACACACACACACAAAAAAACACACACACACACACACACACACACACAAGGTTTTAACACACTTTCAAACACACTTTACACACCTACACACACTGTACACAATTTTATACATCACACACAATACACAACTCATATTTGACACACACACACACAAATAAGCATTATTGTACACACCCTGA
>OMKQ01007740.1:3653-14346 GCA_900302335.1 Phycis phycis
CAGACACCGGAACCACACGTGCGCACGCCGTGGTCTCAGGAGAGGTGGAACAGGTTGAATCCGAGCTGTGCTCTGAACATGGCCAGGTGCGCGGCGGCGGGCGTCACATGAGCGTGCGCGTAGGAGAAGCCGTGTCCGTGCAGCAGGGACGACACCAGCTGCGGGTGAACGCGCAGAGGGAAGGGAGCGGAGGGAGACGAGTAGCACGTGGACGGGAACGCGGCTTTGCCCCCCGCGCAGGCAGCCATCTTCAGCTTCTCCACGTCGGCCTCCTGAAGACGTTTGGCTTTGGCTCTGCGGTTCTGGAACCAGATCTTCACCTGGGTCTCGGACAAGCACAGCACGGAGGAGAACTCCGCCCGCTCGGAGATGGACAGGTACTGCTTCTGGCGGAACTTCCTCTCCAGCGCCAGAAGCTGGGAGGTGGTGAAGGGAGTCCTGGGCTTGCGGTTGGTCTTGTGTTTTCTCAACGAACACACCGTTGGACTAAGCTGCCCTGCACAGCCAAGGAGAACATAATTATTATACTTTATTATACTTTATTCATCCCACAGCGGGGAAATTTACTCACTGCATTTGACCCATCCTATGATACATAGGGCGCTGAACCTGGCAGTGGGCTGCCAGGTTCAGCGCCCGGGGAGCAAGTTGGGGTTCAGTGTCTTGCTCAAGGACACTTCGACATGCAGACAGTTTCAAAGTGGGGAATGAGGGGATCAAACCGCCGACCCTACGATTAGTGGACGACCCGCTCTGTTCACCCGCTCTATCCACTGAGCTACTGTCGCCCTAACTAAATAAAGCTCGTTGTCGTGAATATTTTAATACATTTAAAATATAATAGCTTGCAGAGTTGGATCATATATTAGGGGTTTATTCAAGACATTTGAAGTCAGAATAACACCTGATCTAATTTGTTATATCAACAATTAGAATCTGAACCCAAAATATTAAACTTAAAACAAATGAAACAAATCAGACTTAAAACATGGGATTTTCTTTTTTAAACAGACGAGCTGATACAAATATACACGCTGGACAAAGATGCACGTTGCGTTTGTCAAAGTGTTCAATCCATTAGCCTACTTACGGGGCGGCGTGGGGAGCTCCACACGGGACGTCCAGGGCGCGCAGTCTCCTCTTTCCAACAACTGGGATTTGAGTGGAGCGGCGCGCACAACGCGTTGCGGTAACTCGTTTGAGATTTGAGACTGTAGCTTAGTCAAATAACAACTGTTATTTGTTGTCGCAACATTTTCCGGTCGCGTACGTGGCCTCTTGTCCGAAATAAGCGCTTCCACGCTGAAAGGCAAGCAAGGCACCCGAGTTGCAACGCCGTTCAGTGGCGGTGGACGTACATCTTCTGGAAACACATCTTTGGAGTGAACTTGGGAAGTCATACTTTTCGGTATGGCAAAATTTTTTAACACGGACCAAAAGTTAACATTTGTCACCGAGTGCAAACACGGGATACCCAAAAGGCTGAACTTTAAAACCGTCTCGCAAACTTGGTAATGACAAAAGTTTTGTCGGACTTTCATCTCGGTGTGCTTTACCTACAGACCAAGTAGACGTCTTGTGATTGGTCCGTTTGTTAAGGGGCGCCCAGATGATTGCCCGGTGTGGGATCCCGCAGGGCCACACCCCCATGTAAACAACAGGTTTAGTTAGATATCAGCCGAAATTACCACTAATTAGCCTACCCTAAGGGGCCATTGTGGAGGAGACATAACCTACATTCGTATACAACTTTGAATAAAATATTGACAATACACTCACTTGTATAATGATACTTAATGGACATATGGAAAAGCAACAGTTTGTTTAGTTAAACAAAAAACTACTAATTTACAGGCAGTTCCATATTTGACTGTGCTTTTCTTTTCCTATACAGTAGTACGCTATAGCCTGTAGTAGTCTGGGCAACATTCGCATGAAACGAAGAAACATTTTGTTTGAGTCAGAAAAGCCGATACAAGCTGTGCCTAATTCAAGCCCTGACTTGTAGGAGCTGACACACTTGTGGCCCTCATCACAATGGTAATCAATAAGAATTATGGAGCTTTTAAAGTTCTGAGCTAGTACACTAACCATGCACTCAAACGTTCAAGCCAGTTGGAAGATGGATCATGGTTTTGGGCAGGCTTTAAAATGACTGTCATTACATTGTTATTATTAACACCTTGTAATTAGGCCTGTGGAATCCGGTTCTTTTAAACGGGATTTAACAGTAATGACGGAAAATTGCTACCTTCCTGAGGTGTGTGGCGCCCGCTGCGATTAGCACTAGTCTCTGGTCTTTCTTAGGGGAGAGACAGGCTTCCTTCGCCTGTTTGAAGCTCGTACCTGTAGGGCTCTGTGGCATTAGGAGTCGTCAGCCAGACTCTGTGTGCCCACACACACACACACACACGTGCGCATGCACACACACACACACACACACACACACACACACACACACACACACACACACACACACACACACACAGCTGTGTGTTCTTATTAGGGTCCCAACAACAAGAGCTCGCACAACCAATATCTTAAAAACTACCAAAAACGTAAAAAAAAAAAAATATATTTTAATACTGTTTCCTGTGTGCGGCCCAGTTCTCAGCCTGGGTCTGACTGCGACTATATTAGGCGTACAGACAAACACGTGCTGTGTCCCGTCCTGAACATAAAACACCCTTAAAACAACAACTGGTCAACAGAGAAGCCGCGCATTGTCTGCTGGTCGTCGGGGCCGGTGCTCTGTGATGAGGACAGAGAGGGGCGGCAGCAGCAGCAGGGTGTTCTCTGTAATCAGCTGGATTACACGGCGGTGTCAGGGACTCACCCTCTGGCTGCTCAGCACCATTAGAGCTTCGCGCACAGCAAAACAAAAAAAAAACAAAAACAAACTCACAGCACGCTCTGCCTCTTGTGCTGAACAACAGCAAGCACGCTGACGCGCCTCTGCTCTCTACTCTAGCCGGTCGCAGGCTCCTTGCTGCTGGACATTTGTCGACCGCCGTGTTTCCTCTTCCTGTGCGCGATGGGGAGGTTAAACCAAAACACGATGAATAACATAGCAGACCGTTGTGGCGACAGTGCAGCAGTCGCCATGGCTTTCGGGCGCCACTCCCAAAATGTAACGACACGTCGGGACGTAAAACCCGACATAAATGCAAGTGCCGGTGTGTGGACCAAAGGCGGCTACTCAAGGCAGAAGTACAATTCAACCTCTTCTCTTCCAGCGTCAGGCTGGAGGCTGTTGAACACACTGGCCTTCTCATATCGTGCATGTAGTGTTGATATCGTTTACCGATGATTAATGCTTTTGACACGGATTGTTGGCGATGCCTTGTAGGCGTTTATTTTGTCTGTAATCTGTAATGTATTTCATTGTTCAAACTGTATTGTGGTTCTAATTTGCATCATGTTCGCTTTTGTACTACGGTGTGGTACTCCTCAATTGCCCCTTGGGGGTGAATTAAGTACCCATCTAATTTAGTGTAATGTTGGTGTGCGAGCGGAGGACCGATGAACCCAAACATCATCTGCTTCCCCTGCCTCAGCTGCAGCCGATCCGTGAGCAGCTGCGGACGGTCCGTTCTGGTGAACTATAGAGGCCTTGGTTGGACTTGACTCTTATTAAAAGGAGGCTTTTAATGTCGAATTTTGACTGAAGACATTTACCTTCAGCCTGCATTTTCCTACAGAAAGATGATGCATGCAGGTCTTACACAACACGTGGTTATTATTAGCATTATTATTATTGAACAATATGAATGAGATTACCCTTGAGAGGAATGACTGGCCTATCAAGGACATTGACATGAAAGTAGGATGGTTTAAATCAAATAAAAGATTAGGCCAATTTGTATTAGCACCAAATAATTAACTTGGCAATGAATAGAAGGCTTCAATTTGGTACATAATTGTGTTCATTGTCTTGCCAATTACAGATGTTATAGCAATTGCAATCTATTTCTCATTCTTACTTATTTTTCTCTGAATATAAAAAAATGAAAACAAAACCTACAAAACATGAAAGCCAATCTCTAAAAGTACATTTTAAATGTCTTTCCCCATGGACTGAATATGTGGGTTTGAACCCTGTGGTGGGGACTCATGTCTTCACCGTAGCCACAATGAGCCAATCAAGACATAAAAGCTCAATATTTAATCTCAAAACAGTCAAATTAAATCTACATGGCCCATTAAAGAATGGTTTCAGCTGTTAAGCATAACCAATGTTTGATGGACTTATAAGCATAGGCTGAAAACAGTTCTGAAGGGGATTCCCCCACACCAAAGCCATCTTGGAAAGAGAGCATTCTGGGAAATTTTGGGGCCAAGTGACAAGCATGTCTTTTTTTATGTCTCCTATGACAAGATCAAACACCACTGGAAACAAGAAATGTGCTTGCTCAACCATGAGTACAAACAGGCTGCATTGGTAATGTCTACTCTGTGAAACACCTCACCTCTAACATGCGTTTAGCACAGAGCTTCCTTAATGAGGATGTCCAGTTTCAGAACAGAACACATTGCTTCTCATGTCCTGTGAGACTCATTCAAAAAGGAAGAAATAATCATTTCGATATTTTGTACCATGTTGGGGGTCTGGGTTTTTTGTTACAGAAATTCTGTCAATTCTTTTAAATTGACTCATTGACAAACCATTAAACAAAGAACAGGCTAGAAGCATATCTATCTAAAAAAAAATCAACACCCTAAAGATTACTTTTCTGTCAAAGTGTTTGACCGACAATGAATAACAAAATGTGAAACACCAAATGTTTTAAGAGTTATGATGCTTCAAATGTGAGATGCTCTCAGGGTTCATAGGTCTAGTTCACAAAGCCGGTTGGCCGAGATTTTCCTTTGGCGAAAGAATTTTTAGTGCCCGCCAAAAATGTCCCATATAGAAATAGAATAATAGAAATAATTACATTACCCAATGTCAGAATTGTGTGTTCTAATGTGCTTCATTTCATATCATAACAGAGCATTAATATCACTATCGTGTACTTTAAAATCAGCCAAACTTTATATTTAATCTCACAACCATAAAACAAAACTGATTCATACAATGTGTCAGATTTTCTATATCAGATTGTATTTGTGTATTTCAACAAACGGTATGGAAAAACACAACAGCTTGAGATTTCTGTGTAGCTGGGAGAGTAACAACTTAATAGTACCAACTCATGGACGTAATTATAGGTTGTTTGGTCTAAAACGTAAATGTGTTTACGTTTGTCTTGAGACGTAACATGTGTCGTTTCTTAAGGTCCTGAGACTGGGCCTATTTGGTTGTTTTGCTGGTTCATCAGGTTGATGCATGTGATTTCACTGAATCAAAGAACACGTTGTTGATTCCAATAGACAAGCTCAACATGCTTAAACGTGAAGTGGAAGTATGTAGTTGTATCCCAGGACATCACAACACCATCTTGCTAATAAAACACTTTTTTCCTAATGAGTTCGCAGCAAATTTCTGCTGTGACTCTTCTTATGACAAATGTACTCTTTGTAAGTCGCTTTGAATAAAAGCGTCTGCTAAATGCCCTAAATGTAAATGTGAATGTAATGTAAATGTGAATGTAACACTTATTTAAGCATGGTCACATTTGTTAGCCAACCTGCTTGTGTACCATTGTACTTTCCCTTGAGGTGAAACTCTTCAGCTTTATTTAAATATTCTATTTTTACCTTACGCACGTACACACACAATCTGCAGAAAGTGAGGGCTGTTGCAGTGCAGAGGATGCCTGTGGCAGTATCACTGGCGATTTGCTGAGGCCGCAGAGGTTATTAGGACTGTAGCAACGCATTTCAGCACTTGCCTTTCATTTATGGTCAAAAAACTATAATTGCAATTTAAATAGGCCCCAATGGATAATGGCTAATGGCTAATGGCTAATCTAGAGTAGGTGCCAACGTGTAAACAATTCAACTGTGGTTTATTCAATTGCATTTTGCTCATCTAGCCTTCGTATTTGGCTTCAAGCCTGTGGGTTGATGATTAAGGTGAGGCAAAGTGTGAATATGAGTGGTCACATTTTATTTCAATGATAACAGTGGAAAATACACTATCATAGGGCATCTGCGTACAATGGATTCTACTTGACAGATATTATCAAGGAATCTACAATCTACAAGTAATCTACTATCCCCATAATTTTGATTTACATCCAAATTCATGTCAAAAGAATTCCCTTCATATTGAATTCTAGAACCACAACACAATGTACATTGAATTCTGGAACCAAGACATGCAGCTACATAATGCACTGTAATACATCAGGCCCACTGATTATTGCATTCTAGAACGAAGCCACGCGGTATATTGCATTCTAGTCCCAAGACAGGCTGCATATAGCAGTCTACAACCAAGGCAATGGTGCTGCATATTCAATTCTAGGACCAATACAAAACACGTGGCATATTGTATTCAAGAACCAAGACCTGCCATGCATTGCATTCTAAAGCCAAGCCATGATGCATATTGCATTGTAGAACCAAGATGCGTCATCAATTATAGAATGGAATAACAAACCTAGCGATAAAACAGTTTTTGGACATACTCTCATGGTTTCCAGCACACCTCTGCCAACGCATTTATTTTGAAGGAGTGAAACCTGGAGAACAACACAAACTTAAACGACAAAAGAAAGACGAGGAAAAGAAAAGCGCAATATCCGGGGTGTAAACACTCCCTCGATGTAAACACAGCCAACCAAAGCTCAACAGTGCTGGTGATGTGGTGGGGAGGTAGTGCCACCACAGTCTGCCTCCTTTATGGACCACAGCTCTGATTAAAAGGCCCGTTTAGATGCTAATCCCAAACCAACTGTCTTTTAGCCACAGTGCTATGTTCACGGGTCCTATTCTCAATACTGTTCTGGGCTACTGTGGTTTTTTAGATATTGAAACTATTAAATATGAATTATGAGTTACATTTCTTTGGCCTTATTCTCTATGGACTACGGTATAAGTAAAACTTTTTTTTTTACATGTTAAAAACAACAGTTGTTTAAACTATGATTCAAGCACGATAAAAGTCTGTTGTATTGTTTTAAACAAATGACTATTTACACCACCATAGATAGCACATTTATATAAAATATTACCAGAGCCAGATTAGTAGGACTGTGTTCAATATTCATGGAGCTAAAGCTGATGTAATTAAAGGTACGCTGTAGGCTGGCTTAAATGGATTGCAGGTGAAGAGAAAAAAAAACATCTGGGGAGACAACTGGAAGACATTTCAGCACAGACACATCACGGCGCCCAAAGCCTTTACTCCTATTGAGTTATTTACCAGACACTTTTACCCAAGGAGACTTACAGGAAATTCAGGTGCATTAAGGAGCCGGTCGAGTTACTTGCCAAGCTGCTATAAGATGCCTACAGGTAGCGGAATCTGGGGATCAAACCCAAGTAGCTTCACACTATCCTGCTGTGTTGAGACGCATGCTCCATGGGGATCCTATACAGCAACATGTTGATAACATTATGCTGATCTTGTGTTCATTTCAAAAGCTGTGGTGCTCGGGGAAATACAAACACGATGGGGTAAAACAACTGGACTGTAAACACAGCAATGAGGCCCATCAATCAAAACATTAAGAAACCGGAGGAACAATTACATTAAATTGTCCATGGTTTTAACATCAATTACTTTACAGTTAAGAGTCATTACAGCCACATGTTTTATCAAAGTGCATTTATAAACTAACTAAAAAAAAGAGTCAGAGCTGCCGGTGTAGGTTACTTTCAAATATATACAATAAAGATTATTAGAAACAAATGTCCAGCAAATAGCAGCCGTATTGGCATGACAAAAAGCTAATACCAGAAGCCATGTCCAAATGGGTCAGATCTTAAAAGATCATTTGGTGTGTCTGGCTACGTCATACTACTCTGCCCTTCAAATATCCATGACTGACTCTCAAAAGGCTTGCTCCATTCTTAGAGAAAAACAAGACAACAATTCAGCCATCATTCTATGAATTACTGTTGACAATGTAATACATCAGAATGGAAAGAAACTCAACCAGTGACCGTTTCCCCCCTTTCTGGCCAACATAAATAATGAAGAAGTGATTTTAACACATTCCTGGTAAACCAGCAGTATATATACGTTTTTCCATACTGGAATCTTAAAAAAAAAAAAAAACTTTGCGTGTTGTAACATTCAATATATAAATAAAAGGTTTTTAATCACAGCTATGGTCGACAAATCAATTGTGCTTGGGCCCAACTGATCATTTGGAAAGCTTTAGAAAAGATTGGGGAATGACCGTAATATTTAGATCACACCAAGAAATGAAAAGGCGGCGCACTCTAGTGGGGAAAGATGAAACAGATCGTGAAGACGCTAGGAGTGAGACTTACATTTTAATTTACAGTCACAAAAAGCGGTATGTAGTTTGTTTATAATACAATAACATCAATGGGGCAATATCTCCCCCCCCCCGATATATAGTTTAATTAGGTTTACGTCATTTTAATGAATAACGGCGGGCAATTGCACAACTGGTCAACATGCACCTGCAATAACTAAATTCCAAAGAACACATGCAGTACAGGCATATATCACAACTACACACGTAAGTGTGAACTAACACACACATAGCCTGCCATTGGGCCATGTACCCACATTTATTTCAAGGCTTTTGAATGACTACCCGGCGTTGGGCCAAATGACAACAACAACAACAACAACAACAACAAAAATCCAACAACAACAACAAACTAAATTCCATGGCAAACATTAAAAGGCACATCGCTCCGTCGGCGGGTGTTCCCTGCTGGGTCTGTCCCACAGCTGGACGGGCTGAGCGCGAGCAGCCTCTGGCGGAAGCACCTGTTCTCGCGCAGCATCTTCGAGATGGTTCTAAGCACGGCGGCGGTGAGCTGCCGAGACCCGGGAGACTTCTCAACCGACGCGTTAACGCTTAGCTAGCTTTAAAACAAGCACGCCGCGCGCACAAAAAGCAACGCGGCTGACTTAACTTTTACTTACTTTTTCTTTGTTGGTATCCGTTTTGTGGCGTCCGCTGGGTTGAGAAACAGACGGGACTTCGTCACAGTTAGGGTCGAAGTCCCCTGGATGTGGACGTTAGATACCAGGTCAGCGTTTATCATCTCTTATTGTGTAAGAGCAGCTAACTATAGATATATGCAAACAAACCATACACTTGCTCGTCGATTGGGTTTCCTCTGTTTCGCGTTCAGCAGCCCTCCTGGTATTAGGCACAGGCCTGCTGCTATACTGCAGCATGGGTGACGCTACAGATTTGTTTGCATGGTTCGTTTTGTCGTTTGTAGCGTAGTTGCGAAATTTGGTGGACTTTCCCATTTTCGATGACCAACCACAGCTTTCGCGTTGTTTCCTCTGGCTACAAGTGGAGGGCAGCTCTATCAGATATTCTTGGGGTTCGTTTGTTTGGTTACTATGCAGCTGAGAGCCAAATCGTGGGACATAAACGGTCTTGACCATTTTTGACGTCTTCTTCTTGGCAGTGAGGTTTCCCGCGCATCGTCTCCCACCGCCACGAGACTTATTTTAAAACCTCACGAGGTCAGCCGCACTCCTGCAGGAGACCCCCATCACTATGGACGATTGTTCGGCGTATGACCAGTAGATGGCAGTGAGGTTTCTCAATTGCGCCGTGCCGTACGCTCACTGCAAGAAACATTTTGCTCGAGAATGTGTCATGACATTTATCTTGCCAGGTTAAAAACAAATACCTGGCGTTGTAGCGTATTTCAGTATCGTAACGATTTTGTTAAGTGCAGCAAGACCTCGCTGGATGAAACCCAAGGCCGAGGGCGAATTCTGAGGCCTGTTGACTGTTTTTGTAAACCCGGTGGCGTTGTTACGATACTCAAGCATGTTAAGATTTATTCGTTGTCGTATGAATAGACACATGGCTGAAAAGTGTGTGTGTGTGTGTGTGTGCGTGTGCGTGTGCGTGTGTGTGTGTGCACGCACTCTCAGGCTCTGGGCCTATTGACATGGATTCTGTTCATGCCAGGCAAATAATCTCCCAAAAAGAATGTCTAGGACTTCTTAAAAATCCTAGACATCGGTTTTCTTACTATATGTCTGGTAGTTGGTAATGAATCAAGGCCAAGTCTAGGCCACAAGAGTGTTCCTCACAGTTGTTTTATTCATTCAACATCTCACATTACAAATACTTCAAATGTATGCATACAGTTATAGTTGGCTGCAAATGAATGACATTGGATCTCCGTCTCTTCCTTCAATACTCCAAACCAACTGTACAAACGTCTGACGTCTGTATTGTAGCGCAACGCAATCAGGAGGAAAATATAAAAATTAGAACTTATAAATGTGAAATGACTTAAAAATAAAAATCAAAATGATAAAAGTAAAAAAAGTTAATAAATAAAACCTTCCCAGCATATAATTAAAAACTATTGACATTTTTGCAATCAAGTAATACTAACAAACATATCAATATTCTTTTCATCTGAAAACGTGGAGCACAGTACAGCAATTAGAAAAACTAGACACAAGTTTAACACATCACCCCAAAGAATATAACAAAAATCTGAAATCTCAATCACAGTAGCATGGTAGTAGCAAAATAAGTAAATAAGCACAAAACTAATGTTTAAAAATAAATTCAGGTATAAATTAGTAGAAAGACTTATTTTTCCTTGCAGACAC
>OMKQ01007775.1:4276-14409 GCA_900302335.1 Phycis phycis
TGGTGCACAGGGGGTCGCACTAGGCCTGTTATGACAGACACATTGTTTCACTAGTGCTCCACTTTAGGGCGGAGGCCATGCGGGTCTCCACAGCCTCCATGGCCTTCACCTCCCCAGGCCGCACTATGCGTGCGCATGTCCTCCGTCTCCAGGCCTCCAACACAATAACGCAGGTGAGAACTACGCAACGCCCGTCGTCATTGGTCGGGACCGTCACATGACCCACAGACCACGCCCACAGCACCTTTCTGCTCGCTCCACCTTGGACAGTCGGAACACTCTCCCGTAAGGTGTCAGGTGTCACGGTTTAATGAGAGCGAGTGACTCATCAGAAGAGCTGAAAGGTAAGATAAATCTTAATTTAACAAGCTCGATGTGTAGAGAAAGTATTAGTATATTAGAGTATGAGAGCCGCAGGGTACACCTGGTTTGTAACATTGTAACAGAATGGGTGGAGGCTCGGGGCTTCGAGCCACTCGAGACCTTCTCGTTTGACCAGACTAACTTCTTTGTAAAACTCTGTACGCACCATCCTCTAAATCCACCTGCCGATCTAAGCTGCTCTCACCTCAAATTATACCGAACACATGCGACTTTATTTGTGTAGTGTGGCAGTCTTCAAACAGCCTCCAACATGTCGCTGTGAGAGTGTAAATAAATAATAAGCCAATGTCGTTAAGAAGAGCCAACCCACCACGGAGATGTGGTGGTGTGATGGTGGTTCTGGTGAAACAGCCGTCACAGCCCATCCCATGTCTTCAGCAGGCCCGGGTGGCCCCAGCCACCAACTTTTTTTTTTACAACGAGGTTATAATGAAAAGTGAAACTGCAAAGGTTTTGGGTCATATACACATGTGGATAAAAATTAGCAGTTATAGGCTGTAACTGTGTGTTAACACAGATCATTTGATGTTGGACCAGGAGCATCGTGCCTCTAATTTATATTGGTTTTAATGGTGCTGCGGAACCAAGCCATCCGTATCGCTCCCTGACGACACCTCAGCCTAGATTTGCATTTCTCTTCTTACATTCAAAAACATGTGCATACTGTAATGCACTATGGAAAGACAATATTTACGTATTGAATGTCAACGTCACGATTATGTTGTGTTGCGACAGGCCAGCGATATTGTTTGAAGGTTTATGAATATGAACAGTTCTACATGAGTTATACCAGCGTTATATACAACACAAACTTCGATTAGACTTTAGATTTGATTAAATATATATATATGTGTACTTGAGACAGTAGTTTTCAGTTAGAACTAAACTGCACACAATGCTAAGCAATGAGTTGTGGCCTTTGTTTCTGAAATAGTGATAATCAATCAGTCATATAATTTTAATGATATATCTGTGTGGACTTTAAGGTGCAGGAAACACAGAAGGTTTCCATGTAACACTAAACACCAAAGCCCCGGGCGAGAGGTGCTCCTGTTGGCTACAGGAGGAACTGACACGAAGGACTGGGCTGGTTATGTAGCCGATGACATCATCAACGTTAAACTTCACCATATATTACGTTTCAGAGATGCTCCTTTTATTCCACTCGCACCTCTGGATAAATGAACACGCTTCTGAAACCAATTCACCAACACAACACAAACTGTATAGTTTACAATGTAGTCTCATCAAACATTACCAGGCTGTAGAACTCGATTAGACTCATTATACTTTATAACTTTATATGTTGCGGACAAGCAAAGCGAAGCAGCATAGTGGTTTCCCTTCTGTGTGTGCCTTGTTTGACTAATGTGTGTGTTTCAATGACGACCAGTGACAGTCCTACAATCTTTATGCACCATTCACTACACAAACTTTGGTTCCCGTCTGGTTGAATCCAAAGTCCAGCCAAATGATAATGTAATAAGAGTGTGTCAACGAAACAGTCAGACAGAACACACTGCAGATTGTCTTCAAATAACTCACCTTTATCGCATGCTAAATATTTGAAAAAGGTGGCCCTGTACCTCGAGCCAGAAGCCTCTGTCAGGTCTGAGGCTTGTAATCTGTGTGGGTTATACTAGGCTGTGCTCGTTTAAGTATATGTTTGTCAGCGCACAGTTAAACACCAACTGTCTGTGTCCTTGTCCAGATTGTTGTTGTAAATCATGCTGTTTTGCAGGGTATCTGCTCCGGTGTGAATGATGATGGCATGGAAGGCAACATTTTAGCTCGTCCCGCGTGTTCACGTCTTGCAAGTTTTGCATTCTTTACTCATCCATATGAACTACCCGAGAGCAGACATACCAGTATAAGTGGGAGTTATGAATATGACTCTGAATATGAATGTGCCTCCACATGTTTGTTCACAAATGTTACACGTAGTCCAAGGTTTGGGTGATATATGACATGTATATTCTACATATATTACATTATAGAGGTATTAGAGATAGAGAGATATTGGCGTCAAAAAGAAGTGGAAGAGTTCACTTCTACAAGAAGGAGGATAATTGTCGCTAAGACATGAGAACAGGGAAATGTCCATGTTGGGGTTGATATCTGTACAGTAACACAGCGAGAGTCTACTCAACACAGAGGAAACCATGGCATGTTCAGACTATCATCAGTCAACATGGGCTGCATGGGAAAGGTTTAGAAATGTGAAGGTCTGGCCGGACTCGCCGATCCTGCTGCCACACAGTGTTGACCCTCCCAGGAGACAGAGGAGTCCCACTGGCATATGGACACGATTACATTCAGTTGATCGCATTTTCAAAGTTGGCAATTTCTATTTTAACCACGGATTCAATAGCAAAACAATTATTCAACATTAGCGCGTACTTAGGAAGGCGTACAATTTGGGCGATGTACAACATGACAATTCAGGTGCCGGTGATCGGTCCGGAATGAAAAGTAAAAACCTGTAAACGGTTTCCAATGAGTGACCCCAAGGCAGGCGTGTGCATGTCATGCGTGTCCGTGTCATGCGTGTGCGTGCTCATGCGCGTGCAGGGTCATGCGCGTGCATGCTCATGCGTGTGCGTGTCATGCTTGTGTGTATCATGCGTGTGCGGGGTCATGCGTGTGCGTGTCATGCGTGTGCGTGCTCATGCGTGTGCGGGGTCATGCGTGTGCGGGGTCATGCGTGTGCGTGTCGTGTGTGCAGACAGACAGACAGACAGACAGAAGTACTTTAATAATCCTCGAGGGAAATTGCCTTCGTTACAATACTCCGAGAGAAAAGGTAGTGCAAAATGTACAATATAAATATCTAATAAAATAAAATATAATCCTGTGAAAATAATATACATTGGAATGTTGTGATATACATTATATACACAAATATACATACATCTAGTCATACACTATTTGTAATAGCATACACAAAGACATAGCATGTACGGTAAGCGGAGTTGATGAATGACCAGTGATGAGGTGACCACTAAGGCGACGGTGACCACACACACGGGAGGGAATGGCAGACACTCAGAGGGAGGTGTTGTTGTGCAGCTTGATGGCTCTGATTCCGTCTCCTTCTCCTTCACAGCACGCGGGCCACGTCGCCATCACCGACGCCACAGTGTCCATGTTGGACCTGCGGTGAAGACTGCTAGGGTTTCACTACAGGACAAAGACTGCATTCTACGAAACACGTTCATTTCAACAAGAGAACGCATCGTCATCCCACGAGACGGCGCCGCGCAGTCTCCCGGCTCTCTCCGAGTCTCCCCCGATCGACCTCGATTGGCTCCCGCTCGCCACGGGAACAATATTGTGACCATTTTTTTTTTTTTTTTTTTTTTTTTTTTTTGCTCTTTCTCATTATGTTGCACTTTCCGAGCGAAACAGGGGGTGTCAGACGAGCACCTCTTTGGCTTATGAAGTCTGCCATGTCTGTCTGTGTGTCCCATTTGCCCCCTTAGTTTTGTCTTTGATGATGATATTGTGACTTAGCATAAATGTTTGTTGGTGACATGTAACTGCAGTGCGGGTTATGTATCGGATGTCTTACACTCTTAACTTCTGTTTTGTTTTTAATATCATTTTAATAAGGGTTGGACATATCCAACTGTTAAGTGCCAAGACAAAGAGGATTCTCGTCATTCCCCGTGTTCTCCGTTACCATCCTGACTCAGACCGGTAGATTATTTTTGTCCTTGTTTTTAGTTGGTATATTATTATCACACTATTCATATCTATACTGTTGAGAATAAATACTAACAGATGTGGAAGCCAATAGTAACTCAGGTACTGTGGGCAGTTCCTGCCTTGTGTCGTGTCCGTTTTAATACAAAAGTCCTCACTACATAGAACTGTATCTGAAAAGGGTCTGGTTGAAAATGGTCAGAATCCATCTTTTTCTTTTTTTTTTTTTTTGTTCCTTTCTCAAACGTCTCAAAGTGAAAGCGGGGCTATGCAAAGCATCTGTGTTCCAAGTCCATTGCTCTTCTCTCCGGCGCCATGCCTGGATGTACCAGCTGTTGTACATTGCTAACCACCATGGTCACAACGCCTTCCTGCTGCCCGGAAAAAAAAAATGGTGTTTCTCTGTTAAATAAAGTAAATATATATTACTCGTGATTGAATAACTTCACCGAAATTAATAATCTGACTGAATACGACGAAATGTGCGCGTTGAGCTTCGGTTTGACTCGTGTTTGTGTTGACGTTCATCATTTTGGTTCTGTTTGACGCAAATGCATTTCAATATTATAATAAAGGTATTGGTAGTATGGATGCAAATGTGTGGGACGTTCCAAAATGTGTTCCTTGCAATCATGATGACTGTAATCTGATGATTTGCCGCAAGAGATGTAAGATGAATCATGAAAAGATGGTTCTGAGTGAACTCGGGAATCCTCAAGAAAATGTAAAGTCAGTGAAAATAACTAATTCCAGTACCACGGCTTGATTTCGAGATAGCATTGTTTTGCAGTGGAATTCACCCTCTTTCAATTTTCTCGGCAAAACACTTCCCTGTCCTCCCTGAGTCACGACCCACTTCTCACGCGCGTGAAGGCCTTTCCTGTATTTATTGTTTGAGAAGAAATCCATACTTTTTGGAGCGTGACTTTTTGGCCCTGTAGGGGGCAGCAGTCCTCCGAGTTTAGAGGGAATTTGTCGAAGAGAAAAACGAAGAAGTCATCGTGTCGCATACGGAATATCAACACTGCCGACAGTTCATGGTCTTTATCTAAAGTTTACAAACACAACAAGAAGAAAGTAGTTTGGTATAACTACAAAGTCCGTCAAAATGGGGAAACGCCAACACCAGAAAGATAAAATGTACGTATGGCATAAACAACGACTATAACGTGTTGTGTGTTTGTTAGATCTCTACCATGCTAACATAGAGCAGACATTATGTTTCAATATGAAGTGCTTACCACTCAACTGGTGGGCATGTGTGTGGAATTCACATCTCGTGGCAATATTTACTGCATTTCCCGTGAAGTGAATGAATAACACGAGTTTGGCTTGATGAACTGGCAATTTTGTTTAGGCTAGAGCAATAGCAGTCAATAGCCTGATTAATAGCCATTAGCCGTAAGTCGCAGTGCCCTCCATGGAGTGCCCTGTTCATGACAATATAAGTATTATCTGAGTGTTGGATGGTGATGAACTCACCAGTATTGCACTTCTGCGGACAGCTTGGGCCATCCTCTTTACATCTGCATGCCTTTGGGTTTGTGTTTAATACGTCTGAAGCATTCAATCGCTTCATAGACGTGTTGACAGAAATGTGCAACATTTGATGATTTTTGTGAAACCAAAGAGGCTGAAGCTGTCCGAAGAGATGTACTATTGGGGATGGAAATGACTTATTCTGCTTTTATTGTTCACACTATGTTTGTTGTATGTTGTACTATTTTGTTTAAAATATTGAAAGAATCACTGTCGATGGTTTAAAAAAACAACAACATGCTGACCTTGTGCATCTGTCTGTATTCTTGATAATCTCTGGATGATATGCGTTCCAGGTATATAACCTCTTCGGAGTACACAAACTTCTATGGAGGGAAGCGAGCAGGTGTGTTTTGTTCACTTAATTTTTTGTATTATTCCAAAATGCCAATTTGTCCAGATGAAAAGCCTTTAAGTGAATAGTGTATGTTTTTCATATAATAATTCCTGTTAACATACAAAATTTGGTATCAAGTAGAGAAATGCTAATCTTTTTTTATTTCATCATAGAAATTCCACAAGCAAATTTTAAACGGCTTCCATTTGACCACTGCAGGTATGGTTTTTTATGGTCCACTGTCTTACACATCATTAATCATTACTCATTAATTATCTATGTTTCATCGTACATTTATTTAGGTCTATATATGTGTGCACATAGCAAGACTTTATGTAATACGCTTAACAAACATTCATACATTTTACTTACTTTATTCATCCCAAATGGGAAAACCATGTCCATTAAACAGCCATTGACACACTTGTTGTGTCCTTAATCCTTAAGCTTGTCCCTCCAACCATTTGAGTATCCAGTTTGCACCGAGGAAGGAGTTGTCTTTGACTTACTGTAAGTATTCTTTTGCCTCTTACTTGTGAGCCTGGGAGTGGATTACATATTCACTTGATATTGACTTATTATGCCATATCCGACTTTGGCTCAAAATAAGTGAGAAATTTATCCTGTTGTTGTAGTTCAAAGGGCCACCACTGAGTCGTTTTAAAGTGTGCGATAAGGAGATCATAAGGCCATGCAGTTCATTCATACCCTGTGTTTTAGGAGCATTGTCCCATGGATCAAGAAATATGGCACCAACCCTATCTCAGGAGAGGTAAGCAACCACAGTGTATTTGTCTGTACAATCCTTTGACCACTTAGGGTATTTGTTGTTAAAAGAGCAACTTTGGTTCACTGAAACGTTAATGCCCATTTATGTGTTTCAATTTCTGTAGAAGCTAGAAGCAAAGTCCCTCATCAAACTTACCTTCGCCAAGAACAGTGATGGTAAGTGTTTATTCATGCATCTGTCTCGCCGAATCCACCGTACAGCTTCATCCAGGTTAGATGCTTAACCCGACCATTTCTCGCTCCTGCGGTTTCAGGGAAGTACCATTGTCCGGTCCTGTACAACGTCTTCACCAACAACTCCCACATTGTTACCAACAAGGTCACCGGCAATGTGTTCTCCAATGAGGTCAGTGGAGATTGTACCTGAAATACAGACCCACTCAACATACACGTGTCACGGTACAGAAGCACACGCTTCATCCAGGGGGTTACACCACACGGGCCTCTTGTTCCCCCCCCCGGGGAGCTCCTGGCCATTCTGATTTATTACACCCCGCACTGAATCGTGCCGCTCTGGTCCCACTCTGCAATGCCGCCAGAGACGTCACCGATGGCCCCGCCAGCAGGGGGCGCTGAGCTGAAACGTGGACCGTGATCCACAGAGCAGCTCCTGGAGGAGCTCTCCCCTGAGCAGTGGTTTTAGTCGTCATTTTAATCGCTTCCTTCTCGGTGGTCCCGACCAATTGGGGCCTGTTTGTTGTAATGGGCTGCATCCTCATAGGAAAGGAACAGGCACATTGATTTCTCAATGTAGTCACCTCATTGCCTTTAGCATTATTTGAGGGTTTCCCCCAATACGGCCCTGCTCCCCATTGATTTCTTAATGTATTGACCTCATTGCCTTTAGCCTTATTTGAGGGTTTCCCCCAATACGGCCCTGCTCCCCATCCCGCCTCTGTATATCATAGCCCTGTCCCAGATGATACCGGCCCTTCTGGTGCAGGTTTTGTTTCCCCTCACAAATTAATTTGTTCCTGTTGGGGATCACTGACAGGCAGGGTGCAAGGCCTGAATCTAATTTCGGCCTGCACACGAAGAATCTCATCACGGCTAAAAGCGCTTCTTCAGCCCCTGCTGTTGAATCCACTCATTTCTTGTTTACTCAAATGTTTTGCCAATACATGTTTTATCTGCCAGGATTTAACATGACCGACGCTATTTGGAATATCAATGAGTCCTGGATGATGAATGTGCTCCTCTCATTGAGTCATCCCCCACAAAATAAATTTTCAGCCAAAAATTGCAGGAATATACAGAAATTATTTTTGTTGTTCTACCAGTCTTGCTTGGTTGGTCCTCCACGTTTTTTGTGAGTTTTATTTTAAAGAATAAATTGGCCTTTTTATATGTTTTTAATTTACAGACCCCATAAACTTAGTTTTATTCAGGGATTAGACCTCAGACCTTTTTCTCATTACGTGTAAATTGATTTAAAATCGTTAATCCAATCTTCATTTGCACAATCCAATATCCACTCGTAAAATCCTGGGATCAATTGGATTTTATTTAACTTGTTGACTTATATATTCGTTTTTATTGGCTTTTTTTTGCACCTTCTATGCACAGGACAGGGAAGAGATGTAGAAAAGGCAGGTAGGAGACGAGAGGGAAGGTCGTGTAGCACAGTACCGAGGGAATTGCACCCAGGTCACTACAAGGCGTGCTGCCGGCATGGTTAGCATCATGGAGCTGCCCAAGAGATCACTTTCTTTAACATAAACCTTTTCATGTAAACCTTTGAAGCTTTCACCACACCAGTTTCGATTGGCCAACCTTTGGGCACACCTTGCACTACGATGTGTTTACTGCCGTAGTGTGTTGGCCATGATAATTCAAAAAGGTACATTAATGTAACTGCTTTGGAGTCAATTATTAATGCAGACATTAATAGTTTTAATAATGCACCAAGTTAGAGGGTTCCTTCTAGATGGCGTTTTCGTTCTCTGAGAATCTCTTTCATATCCAAGCAATATTGGTATTGTAACTGAAAAATCCCTAGCGATTGGGAAAATCGCTTCGACTCGGGACAGCCCCGATTATGTTGACAATATGACTTATGATTATATTTCTTGGTGATTTTAATATCCATGGTTATTGCCCTTATTCCTCATCGCCTGCTTCAGATTCGGTCAAACCTTTTAGATGATTAAAATTGGACCCAATATGTGAACCACCAGTGACAAAGGGCTCACACCTGAGCTTGTACGGTCCTGTGGTCTCTGTGTGGATAACTTGATTTTGCCGTCTCTGATCACAACACGGTCCCCCTCCGGGTCCCTCTCCTCTCTTGTGACCCAAAACCCCACGGAGTCGCACCCGCTTGCTCAATTCAATCTCTGTTCTTCGCCGTGAAACACATTCTTAATACCTGTGAACAACATGATCTCACCGCAGAGGCGCTTGTCACCGCGTTTAACGCAACTATTTTACATTCTGTAGCTCTATTTGCTTTTATTGTCTGTTTTAACTATAAAGCGCTTTGTTTTTGAAAGGTGCTATCTAAATAAAGTCGTTTTTTAAATTATTGTTATGATTGTACATCTATATTATATTTCAGGGTTCACCCCAGGATCTTTTTACATGGTGTCTTTCGGGACCACGATGAATGGATCTGCAAGCCACTGGCATGGTCCGCTCAGCAGTGACATGATGTTGTAGTTTCTCTTCTTGAAGCGTTCTTAAGATAAACCTGTGCACGTTCTGAACAATGCAACTGCTTTTGAAAAAGACCAGGCCCCACTGTTTGGGGAAAACTCCTGGAACGTCTGCGCATATTTCTGAAGGTCATCGGCCACGTGTGCTTGCTCCGTAGGCGGTGGAACAACTGAACATCAAGACCAAGAGCTACAAAGATCTTCTCACCGATGAGCCCTTCACCCGAAAAGACATCATCACGTTGCAGGTTTGTCGCGGGCCACATGCTGCCGCAATGGTGACCACGCAGTTGACCTGCAGACGGGCCCGATGATCTGACTGCAGATGAATGTGTGTCTCTCTCTCCCAGGATCCCACCAACCTGGATAAATTCAACGTGTCCGACTTCTTCCACGTGAAGAACAACCTCAAGGTGTTGGATCCCGGTAGGTGCTCTCCAGTTGCCATGTCAACCATCTGTCCCTTTTGACACCCATTCCGTTGTGCATCATCCATTGGTGGGCATTGAGTCTGTGTTCAAGGCACCGTGACTAAGAACCGCGCAGCTGCCTTAACTGCATTTGCAGAGCCCTTTGTCATAGTCCCTTGAACGCAGACTGCATATCCCATGTGTCATTGCACTCTTGTCCTTAAAGGGTGACGTCAACTTGGGCCGACAGACATGTCTGTCTGCGTGTCTGTCTGAGGATGATTAAGTAAGAACAAGTAGAAGACATTTACCAGT
>OMKQ01007860.1:1415-17857 GCA_900302335.1 Phycis phycis
GGACATAAAGAACGGCCAGGCTCTGCTGGCTCTGCAGGGCCTGTGGCACCTGGGCTGCTTCAAGTGTAACACCTGCCACCGCCTGCTGACCGGGGAGTACATCAGCAGGTATGCTCTCCACCAGCCACGGTTGTCAGGGTGTGTGGGATTCAACAGCGTTTCAACAGTATGTTGTCATAACGTGCGGGTGGCAGTAGCTCAGTGGGTAGAGCGGGTGGACAGAGCGGGTCGTCCACTCACCACAGGGTCGGCGGTTCGATCTCCTTGATCCCCCCTCCTCCTCCTCCAACTGTCCACATGTCGAACCCCACAAATGTACTGATTGTAAGTCGCTTTGGACAAAAGCATCTGCTAAATACCCCTTTACTTTTTTTTTAATTGTTTTAATCTAAATAGTGAAAATACAGTATATACATGTATTTAATCTGTAATGCTGATTGTACATATACATATTAAAGATGTGTAAGCATGTATTTATCATAAAACACATTTTAATATTTTCTATGGCTCTTTTTCTACACATTGATGACGAAAGGAATATTTTTTATAAATATATTAAAAATTTAAGCTAGACTAGGCAACTTTGGGGAAACCATCCAGAGTAAGCTAGAATATTTAGAATATATCCTACCAAAATAATCCTACCAAAAGCCACTCCCAAAAACACAAGCTCACTAGCTTTAGCGATAGGTCTGCCTCGCCTTGTGGAAGACTCCTTGTGGCAGAATGTGCACAGTAGGCCAGGTAAGTAGGTAGACAGACAGGTAAGCCAACTGAATGAAATGATTGGATGGACTTTTGTTTGGGGTCAGAGCGTTTAAATTATTAATTGTTGTTGGGATGTAAAAAGAATTTCAACAAACATAACAAACATGACATAAATGTTTTTAAAATGAATTGATGACTTTTAAAGCTGCACCCTGATGTCAGCATGACATCACTGAGTGTGCTGTTTCAGGCACGGCCTGCCCTACTGTGAGAGAGACTACCAGGTCCAGTTTGGGGTCCATTGTGACGCATGTGACCAGTTCATCATGGGCAAGGTTTTAGAGGTAAGAACATTCAAGTTTAGAATACAGAGACCATTCCAGAGAACCTTCTAAAGATAAGAACATTCTAGTTAAGAACATTCCAGAGAACCTTCTAAAGATAAGAACATCTAGTTAAGAATCTAGAGAACATTTCAGAAAACCTTCTAAAGATAAGAACATTCTAGTTAAGAATCAAGAGAACATTCCAGAGAACCTTTTAAAGACAAGAGCATTCTAGTTAAGAATCTAGAGAACATTCCAGAGAACCTTCTAAAGATAAGAACATTCTAGTTAAGAATCTAGAGAACATCCCAGTGAACTTTCTAGATAACATTCTAGAAAACATTAGAGGACATTGTAGTCCTGGCGGACAAAGCAGAGAACATTCTAGAGAAGAGAAGACCACACTTTGTGGTCCATACCTGCTAGGAAGACACAAGGATCTTATATTGGTGGTTCAGTTCCTCTGCTTGTCCTGTAATAAGAAATTGTAAAGATGATAACTGCGATAAATTGTTTTACAATTAAAGTTTACTTGACTTGAAAAGATGAAGTGTGTGTCTCTGGGTGTGTAAACATCTGGTTGGAGAGTCTCTACAGAGAGGGAGGGTGTATGTCTCTCTCTCTCTCTCCCCTTCCCTCCCCTCTCCTCCCCTCCCTTTATATCTCTCTTGGTCTTTCTGAGAGGAGGAAGATAGAGAGAGATGGATCGAGAGGGCGGGAAGGAGAGGGTAAGGGTGGGAGACACAGAGAGATCAACAGTGTGTGTGTGAGAGAGAAGAGGGGCGAGGCAGGCTGGAACACAGCGATAGACAGATCAGCAGAGAGAGAATAGAGTGAGGAATGGAGAGGCAGTGGAGGTAGAGGAGGGGAAAGGGAAGGAGGAACCAAAAGAGACCAGCAGAAGAGAGGAGGAAGAGAGAGAGCAATAGGAAGGCTGGTTAGATACATGGAACTGACTAGAGGTAAGAAGTGTCTCATGTCTCTCTATGTAATTATATGAATACATATGAATAATAACAGTAATGATAATAGCAATAGTAGTGAACCTTACCTGGTAGCTGGTTTATCAATGGCATATGTAGTCTTTTGTGTCATCTTATACAGACAAAATTATGTTAATTTCTCTTAAAAACACAAATACACATGAAATAATATACACAGAACAACAACCAGACAGGAGAATTCAAGTCTGTGTGTTTCTATGGCGACTGGACAGCAGGGGGGTCGAGCGGCTCACATCTGGGTGACATCACTCATTCTTTCAGAATGTCATCAGAGGGTTGGGCAGAGATGACATCATCACACTGCAGTGATATCATCATGTTGCTGAAGAGGTCCCTCTCTGCTGAAGAACTTGAAAATGTTTTCAGATGTGAGAAACTGAACTAGGTGAACCTTAGCTTCTGCAAGGGCGAGAAGAACCTAGAAGAACAAGAACTTGAAACAGAATCATGGAACACATTTTAGCTCAACACAATGTCCTCATTGTTAGAAAGTCTATGTCCACTACATTACAACTGAATGCATCATGACATTATTATGAGTATTATTGTTAATGTTGCACATCTTATGATGGTGTTTCAGGCAGGGGATAGACACTACCACCCAAGCTGTGCTCGATGCTGCAGATGTGACCTCCTCTTCAGAGAAGGAGAAGAGATGTTCCTACAAGGTGAGAGAGAGAGAGAGAGAGAGAGAGAGAGAGAGAGAGAGAGAGAGAGAGAGAGAGAGTAGAGAGACCTATTTGAAAGCTTGTCTCTCTTTCAGTGTCACGTGACTGGGTCTTAGCTCCTGTAAGGCCAGCGTTTCAGTTCAGGGGGGAAAGGTTCAGGTTTCAAACTCCAGTGTCAGCAGTCAGATGCCCACTGAACCCTACCAGCTCCTTCATTACATAATGTACCTGAACTCCCTATAAGTCACTGTTAGTGGACACCTCAGCTAAGCAGCAGTAGTGTACTAGTTGGCCCCCATGGGGAGCTTAATGAAGCAGCTATGTAATGCCATCTATATCTCCTCTCCTCAGCCTCTGCCATGTGGCATCCAGACTGCAGGAGGAACAGCAGAGGAGACAACCACTCCCGGGTGAGTTCCCACACTTAGACCTTCATTTCATCTTAGCTACACCCTTCATTAAACTCTTAGTTACACATTAGTTACATCTTAGTTACGCCCTTAAACTCTTAGTTACACATTAGATACACCCTTAATCAAACCCTTAGTTACACCCTTAATTAAACCCTTAGTTACATCTTTGTTACACCTCAATTTATCCATTACACTTTGGTTTCACCCTTAATTAAACCATTAGTTATCAATACAGTTCAATTCCTAATCTAACTAAATGTTAGACTAAATGTTAATTCATATTTTACTTTACTGTTTACTGTTTATCATGGACCCTGCACAATTCATAATTGCCCCATAAGAGGTCTTCTTTTATAATGGTGTTAGTTGGTCCTGATGGTTTAGTCTGGTGTCTCTCGTCTTCCCTCCTAGAGGTCCACGACCCCCAGTCTACATTACCTCTACCCCCCATCTGAACTACAGGTCAACACCTTCCAGTGACACACTGTGTTAGCATGGTAGTAGCACAGCTAACTAGCCTTGTTAGCCTCTGCTTGCCTATGTCTTGCGAACTAAACCAAAGATTTCATGCTGCTGCCACAGTGGCTTGTGAACTTGAGCAGATTGACGGTAGCAGGTTCAAGCCTCTATGACTCCTCCTGGGCAATGTTGAGGTGTCTTGAAGCAAGGCCCCAGGGAGTTGTTGGTTTGCATGTTTGACACCCTTGCCCTCAGTGTGTTCTATGTGTATGGAGGACCGTCAGGCATTTTGAACTGCTTTGAGGATCCATTATGATGAGCAAATCACCATCTGAATGCCATCCACCCCTCCATCCACCAGACAGGCCAGACATATGGTCCTGAACAGCTCAACTGGTAGAGTATGGCATCAACACTGCCAGGCTTAGAGTAGGGTGACCAGACGTCCCGCTTTGACCGGGACAGTCCCGATTTGACCGGGACAGTCCCGATTTTGAGTCTCGTGTCCCGAGTCCCGACAAAAGCATGTTGGGACGCTAAAGTGTCCCGGTTTTCACGATACAATATGACACTGCCCTGTCACAGCGCCAGCATAGCCTACACTATCTTATTATAGCACAATAAAGTTAAAGTATAGAACACATCTATGCCATGGTTATAATTATTGACATGTTCTCTTTCACACACACACACACACACACACACACACACACACACACACACACACACACACACACATACACACTTTACTTGTTTGTTTCAAATCAATAAATGCTGCCTATGATTAGGCCTGTTCACCATCACAATGCTGTCTTGATTATTCCCATTTTCAAAGTCTGACATTCATTCATGTAATGGGGTGCGTGTGCGCATGCACATTATGGTCACGTGCAAAGTGTCCCGGCCCCTGTTTTTGGTTCAAGAAATCTGGTCACCCTAGCTTAGAGGTTATTATTGTTATTGTTGTTGTTGTTGTTATTATTATTATTATTATTATTATTATTATTATTATTGTTATTATTATTCTTATCATTATGTTTTACTTATATTATTTAGATGTAAGACCAGTTGTCTGGTCAACATTGACCAGATAACTAGCCAACAGCCAGGATAACTAGCTGCTAATTAACAGGTGATCATAGCTAGCATAGCAATGCATTACTAGCTAGTCATACCAACATACAGAGAATGTGGTGTGTATGAAGTGAGTGTGCACCTTCTTTATTTTTGATATCTTATCTTATGTAACTCAAAGTCCCATAAACAATCTCAGGTCCAGTCTCTCATGATCAAATGTGCACAAGCTCTAATCTTGATCATCCTCTTGCAGCTTTTAAAATAACTCAGGACTCAGGGTCGTGCGGTTGTTTGATTATGGATCCCACAGAAGGTCCTGGTAAGAACAGCCCATGTGGCCCAGAATCATGCTGTGATTGGCTGGGAATTATTAAACATTATATATAACCAACCATACCTAATTCTAAACTTAACCATCTCTCACCTTATACTGAAACTAACCACCTCTAACTTAATACCTAGACCACTTAACCTTATCTAACGTAATACCTAAGCTTAGCAATCTCTTACCTAATGCCTAAACCACCACTTAACCATCTCTATACTCGCATCACCAGCCAATCACAGCACGATTCTGAACAGTGTGGGTGGGACCTGCGCTGGAATCCATAATTATGCAGTACAGTTAGAAATAGGAAGCATGAAATATAAAACTATTGATTTAATGTATACATGTGTTCTGGATGACTGCACGACTTCCTCTGAGAATATTTACATTAGTCTGCACCCTTGACCAATCAGAACATCTCTTCCCTAATGTTGCCTGTCAATCACAGAAACGTGAATGCAACACTTCTTAATGGCAGAGAGGCATAGGGAGGAGGGAGCAGAGAGGGAGGGGACATTTAAAAGTTTAAAACGTGGTGTCATCCATTTTGAATGTCACTTTAAATCCCTTAAAGCTGACATGTTTGCCTGATTTTTAAGTCCAACCATAAATAACATTCATCAAATACCAGGGTTTAACAAGGATCAGTCCCCAGCCTTCACTCCACTCATTGCCACTGCTACATCCAGTTCTGCAAGAAACACATCTTCTGGTATGACAGAACCAGAACCCTGCTTCTCTGGATCAGCAATGTTGTTTCCTGGCTGTTGTTGGTCCCCGCAGGTGACCAGATCAACGGAGAGCATCTCGTCCCGCCCTGGCTCCGCCCTGCCCACCTCCCCCGGTCACTCCATCTATGTGAGTAAGAAGTACAGCAGTCCAAATAATACAATAAAGAAGCAGAACAAACCCTACATTCAGAACACTGAGAGCATCACCATCTGGGATAGAATGCAACCTAGCACACTGGGAGTCAAAATGAGACTCCAAATGATCAGAATAGTAATACACAACCCATGGAATTATGCAAGTGAATATATATTATGTAAGTATATATATTATATTAGTGTATGAGTGAACATGAATACTATTAAATAAATGAAAGAAAGAATGAGAAGTTTCTTGAAGCAGGACACATCAGGGCTGCTGTTCTGATCTTCATCTGTCCTTCATCCAGGCAGGACCGCCCCTTCTGAAAAGTCTCCCCTTTACCCCTGACTGAACCCCAGAAACCCCTCTGATGACAGGACATGACTGAGGATGTAGAAACGGCAACAGAAAAAACTATCTTTAGCCTTTTCACACACTTTTGCTTCTACATATTTGAATCCAAGTGCCCTTCTTGCAGCTACCTTGAAGGACTAGGACTGGGGAACTCTAGTCTGCCTTACCAGAACCACTGGAACCAGTTTAAACCAGTAAAGCACTCCAGTGTAGTGTACAGTGTACAAATAAAGATACATCACATTGAATTGGAGTTAAGTCCAATTGACCCACCTCATCTAATCTAAATGTCAGCATTCATGTGGAATACAGTAGAATCCCAGTAGAATCCTGTTTTTCCTGGTTAGATTCTCCAACCCACCACACCAGCCTGACAAACAATGAAACTCAGGGACAGCATTGGGCAAAAAGTTTTGGATGTTGATGTTTTATTGTTTAGGTATTCTTGCAGTAAAGTAAGTGGCTGTGTTCTTGGACGTCATAGATTAGCATAAACAGCAACACATTTTGTCCAGGTTCTAGGACTCTAATTGAAGATGCGCCTCTCTCTCTCTCTCTCTCTCTCTCTCTCGTCAAACCCCAGGCTAAAGTAGACAACCAGGTGGTTGATTACCGAGACTTAGCCGCCCTCCCGAGATTCAAGGCCATCTTGGACATCGACCGCCCGGATTTGCTGTCCTACAGCAGCTCCCATCACACCCAGAACAACCGGTCCTCCATGCAAGGCCGACCCCCACCCCCACAGCCAGCACCCATAGCAAGTTCTTTTACTTCACTTTTGACATTCAGCATATGCTCTTAACCAAAGCCACGTCGGTGCATTTGTCATTGAAGGTCCAATGTGTGAAGTTTAGTAGCATCTAGTGGTGCAGTGGCAGATTGCAACCAACTGAATCCCCCAACAACAATGGTGGCCTGTACTAGCCTGTATTGTGTAAGGTGCCAGGAGGTCCTTCCAAAATGATGTACTCGACTACGACAGCATTTATTAGCCAAATGTCAAGTGATGAGGCTCCTTGATAGATTTCTGCATTGTTTTTCAAATTTGAATCTTCAAAATACATAGGATATTTTGGGGAAATGATGGAGCATTTTTGTCTTCTGTGGCAATATGAGGCACATTTGAGAGAGGGTTAAGCTCTGTCACTTATAGTATAACATCCCTGCGTGTAATATAATAACATATATTAATGTTATTCATTCAAAATCTCCTCCTTCTTTGTGTTTAGTGTCAGCCACCAGGAATGAATTCTCCTCCTCTGAATGAGGTAAGGTTTAAAGTATTTTATATTCTAGGAATAGATAGAGCAGATACACATGAAGGTATATGTAGCGATAGTAAAGGTAAAGGTAACATGCTCAGTAAAAGTCTACAGTATGTAGCGTGGAGGTCTGGACCAGTAAGTATGTAGCATGGAGGTCTGGACCAGTAAGTATGTAGCATGGAGGTCTGGACCAGTAAGGTCTACAGTATGTAGTGTGGGGGTCTAGACCAGTAAGGTCTACAGTATGTAGCGTGGAGGTCTAGACCAGTAAGGTCTACAGTATGTAGCGTGGAGGTCTAGACCAGTAAGGTCTACAGTATGTAGTGTGGAGGTCTAGACCAGTAAGGTCTACAGTATGTAGCGTGGAGGTCTAGACCAGTAAGGTCTACAGTATGTAGCATGGAGGTCTGGACCAGTAAGGTCTACAGTATGTAGCGTGGAGGTCTAGACCAGTAAGGTCTACAGTATGTAGCATGGAGGTCTAGACCAGTAAGGTCTACAGTATGTAGCATGGAGGTCTAGACCAGTAAGGTCTACAGTATGTAGCATGGAGGTCTGGACCAGTAAAGTCTACAGTATGTGCTGATGAAAGTGTTTCATGAAGGTTTCTCCTGAGAGGAGGCAGAGGAGTGGGGGGTCTCTTCACTGCCACAGCTACACCCCCAGCGTCTCACCCCAGCACTTCCACCGACCAGGTAGAACAAACACATCCCTGCTGCTGCCACCATCACCTCCACCATCACCTCCACCATCACCTCCACCACGCACCATCAGTAGGCACTTTGATCCAAAATTGGTGTGAGAACAATCAAAGCATATCATCAATTTGGAGCTAGAAGATCAAAACACAATATCAGTAGGCCACTACTTTCTTTCTTTCTTTTGTGTGTGTGTGTGTGTGTGTGTTGCTATAATCTTGATGAAGGATTTAGGAGTTATTCCTGATGTGTCCTGTAGTGACTCTTTCCCTCTCCTTACTTCTCTCTTCTCTCCATCTCCTTAATTTCCTCTTTAACCTCCTCCTCCTCTTCCTCCTTTTCTTCTTCCTGGGAGAGATTGACAGGTGTAACTTCCTGTCTGTCAGGCTCCAGGTTCTCTTCCCCCTTTTCTGACCACTTCCTCCCCCTCACTGCAGGTAAGCCCCTTCCCTTCCTCCCTCTAGGGTCATCTCCTCTCCTCTCCTCAGTCGTCACCTCCTGACCTTGGATGACATCACACCTGAAATGCCAGAGCTTCTTATCTTCACCTAGCCTGGCTGGCTCCCATTCATCCCTCTTCTCTCTCTTCCTCCATCATCCTGTCTTCCTTTAACTTTTCCCATATAAGGGTCCCATAACACCAAGTGTGATGTTCATGAGCCATTACAAGCCATTCATACATTCTAAATGTAGCCTATAGATGTCACCAGTGGTCACATAAGATTTAATTGACATACAGTAGATAAAATGCTGTTTGAATATATTTTCATGGCTAACCAACATCACACCAACTGGTAAAAATAGACATCCTTTAATGTCTCCGGCAATAGATGCCATAACTTAAATGATACCTTAATAATGTCATGTTATTAATTGATATTATCAGTGATATTTACATCTAAACATTCACTATCTAACTTCTTCAGCTATTTACTCCATTGAAATATTTTTTAACTAGAACGTTTCTCAAGAAAAAAGGCACCCATCCATGAGTCAATTCATCCATGGAATCTTTGTCACTGAATCGTTTTATGGTACTCCACTCATTACTCTGTTACTGACCTGAACTGAGGTGAGTGACAGAGGTCTGGTGTCTCTGGTTTTCAGAATGAGCTTGAATTTAAAGCGGCTGAATGAAGATTAGACGAGGCTTAGTATAGGCCTATCGTACACCCGTTATCTCTGCCAGAAACTCTGCCCTCTTGTAGTGTCTCTGAACTGCTCTATAACATGTGTTGTGGTAATTGAGGCCAGTGAGGGTTCATTCTTTCAAAAAGTTTAATACAAACTCTTTGGCCAAAGAAACACAAACACAGAACATATATGTATACAGTGTTCTGTATACGGTATTCTGTATATATACAGTATATATATATATATATATATTACATAATATAACATAGTTATTTATTACTCTGACACTTTGTGGTTGTCACGGCAGAAGTAAGGAAAATAAACTACTAAAAACAGCAATTGTTAATTGACAAATAAATTAATCGAATAAGAATGTATGTGTATGAATTTTCTTCTTTTTGAGTTGACCTGATTTGATGAGGTGCTACAGCACCAGTGTGTTGAATTTGAGTATGTTTAGAGATGAACAGAGAACATCTCCTGCTAATGCATTGAACTCCATTCTTTAACCCTTGCTCTGCAGAACGTCAAGACAACTTGTATATGAAGCCGCCAATTTACAAACAGCACGGTAAGTGTTTTACTGTTTTTTCAGGCTAGTCTAGAGGTGGTTAGGTTCTTTGACTCCCATTCGAAAGCTACTGTGTTAGAACTTACAGTAAAATATACAGTAAAAAAAAATACAGTATATATAGCTAAATATGTAAATGATTAAATGAATGAGTATTGAATTTAATTGTGTACCTGTATCATCCTAGAGATGGAAGATGTCCTAACCCCTACCTGCTTCTAATGACATGTAGGGCTCTCTGAATTTACTGTCAGTCAAAGCGTCTGCTCAAAGCTAAATGACTAAATAAATACAATTCTAACTCAGTTCTTATTAACTGTAGGGTTAAAGGAAAGCGATTACATCACATGTTAAAGTTAATCTCCAGGGTTAAAGTTATCTATGAGGCATTGATCGTGACAGGGTTATATCCTTGGTTGCTCTTCTATAGACACGCCGCTGGCTGCCTACCAGACCTCCTCTCTGCCTGGCTATGGCCGGCATAGCGGCATCTACTGTCAGGTAGGAACCAGAAGCGTGTTTACAGATGCTGACACAGACGTGCTGACACACACACATGTCAGCACGTGTGCTCATGCATACACACATGTGTAACATGTTTACACTTGCGCACGCATGTTACATTACATTGCATGTTACACTACCTAAATAACTACTTGAAATATTTGCTTTATTTCCTTTCCTAACATTAAATAACTGGTGATGCCAACCAGCAAGCTGTCCTTTAACACGTGTACACTGCTAGCACACATGCTCATGCAGGTAACAGTACCCTGATGTTATGTTGTCTGACTTTGTTTCATGTCTAATGATGCAGCATTCATCGTATGGCCTCAGTCAGGACAGCCGCTATGGATATGCAGTGGATGGAAACACTGGTGAGACAGTAGAGCAGGGTATCAAACTGCTTGTGGTTCAATCCGGTCCTGGGGGCAATATGATGAAATCATGTACTTACATTTTTGAACAGGTCATACATTTCAGTGAAAATCAGAGTAGGCCTACAACAAAACAGAAAATAGACAGATATGATTGATGAATTGTTAAATTCCCAAAATAATGTGTATATCTAACTGGGCAACTAGGCCCAGAATAATACCAAAGAAGGTTAAAAACTGCTAACTACTAATTTAAACTTGTAAGATGTTCCTGTCAAAGGGAAAAAGTTGTTTCAAAACAAATAATTTTTCAAGATGTTTGAAAGAATAACATTTTTTTCACTGGAGTCAGACCCAACGTGCCTAGTGTGCACAAAGTTGTGGTTTCAACATTTCACTGAAGGTTATAACAAATGGTGAACCTCAGGATTAATTTTATACTCTCAAGTGTATCGGAAGAGGGTTTTTTGTCGGCCTTAATGAAGTAGCATTTGGTCTATTATAGACTGCAACCTCAAATGAATTTGACACCCCTGTACTGGAACATATAGAAGACATTTAGTACAAGGGTCGAGGGTATAGAAGAGGTTTAGTTCTATTGTAGAGGGTATAGAAGGTGTTTGTTTCTATTGTAGAGGGTATAGAAGGTGTTTGGTTCTGTTGTAGAGGGTGTAGAAGGTGTTTGGTTCTGTTGTAGAGGGTGTAGAAGGTGTTTAGTGCTGTTGTAGAGGGTATAGAAGGTGTTTAGTTCTGTTGTAGAGGGTATAGAAGGGTGAGGGTATGAGGTATGGGGGTATAGAAGATGTTCGTAGTGTTCCAGGGTAGAGGATGCTAACGTTTCCCTCCTCTCCTCTTCCAGGTGACGAGGTGAGAGATCTTCAGTGGTGACCGGACATCGTGTGATAATGATGTTAACACATACTTCAAATTGAATTGAAATTGGAGTGTTCCCATAGGCTGGTCAGTGTGATGCTAACATGCTAACCCTGCTTGCCGTGTAGCAGGGCCGCGACCTCCGACCTGTGTTCTCACACCTGGACCGAGGACTGTCCCTGCCCAACCTCCTGGAACACACAGTGAGTACTACTATTGTACTACTACAATACTATACTACAACTCTTACCTCAACACCATGCAAGTACTACAGTACTGCTGTAGTACTACTACAATACTCCACTACAAATGTTTCTTCAACACCATGCAAGTACTGCAGTAAAACTACAATGCCTAAACCTACTGAATACAGGACTACAACTAAAGTACTACGACAAAACTGAGTACTACTTACCTCAACCTCCTTTAACACAATTAAAGTACTTCACTACTACTACTACTACTACTACTACTATAGTAGTACTACAATAAACTTCTACAATACATTACTGCTTACCTCAAACTGCTGAATACAATACAATACTTTGAAAACAGTACAATGCTATCACAGTACAACTACAATACTACTATATTTTTTTACCATCCTATAGCACCCTGCAAATACTAGAATATAACTGGTTTTGTGGTATGTATGTGGTATGTATATAAATTAGATCAAATTGTGCATTATGGTGAAAACATAATGTATACAAATATATTTAATAAAAAAATACCTTAACTAAAACACACACACACACAAACTACACTAGTTGGCGGCATATTGTATTTCGGAGATTTTTCTTCTGATTCAGATTACAAATAATTATGAACCAGGTTTACCCATATGAAGTACTGGCTGTCACCAGTAGAGGGCGAGCGAAACTTCCTAAGAACGTAGACAGGACGAGACTCGAGGTAAATATAAGTTCAACAATTGTGTTCATTTATCCACGTAAATAGACTTGCTGGTCGTTTATAAATGTTGCTTTCTTGTAGCCTAATATTTATTTTATGTATGATCTTTTTTTCTCATTCTCTTTCATGTGCCTCTGTCTCGACAGCGCTATCTTTCTCCGGAATCGTTCTTTAAAGTATTCGAGATGGACTTCCAGGATTTCAACCAACTTCCTCTGTGGAAACGCAACGATCTGAAGAAGATAGTGAACCTCTTCTAGACTGTCCGAGAGAAACATTGTATGAACTAACTCCACACAGCATCATCACCTTCTGGTTTCATTGTTCATACATATGAACAAACCTGTACAGCATATTTTCACAGCTTGAATGATTTTTAAATGATTTTATGAACCATATAAGGCTTTGGCTTTCATGGCTGTTTTAATATATGTATTGCCTACTTATGTGTACTTATGCGTCATGAACCCCTCCACATTTCGGAATACTGTTTTGTTGTATTTTTGAAGAAATCACTTGACTTTATGGAATATTATAAATGCTAAATACTTTCTAGAAGAGTACACTTGGGACACATTTCCCAAGTGTAGTTGGACTGAAGAAGCCCTTACTGTGTCAGACATTTCCTCAACAAAACACTACTAACATGCACTTTCTTTATTTTTTAATCAGTTTACTTTTATTTTCTAAACCGTCATTATTGTCCTGATTTCAACAATAGCATTTTCTCAGTATACAAGACGAGCAGACTAATTGTGTGATTGAAAGTTGTAACAATCAAATTCATATTTTATTATTTTTGTTATCCCACCTGATGCAGTCACCCTCCTGTTATCGATGTTAATTTAGATTGAACCACAATTTAAATAAAGCTATGCATAAAGCACTGTTATTTTGTAGTGCCCTTAAACACAAATGTTATTTATGGTTATTTACGTAGGCCTATAGGCAGGAATCTCATGTTTAAAAAAAAGGATTATATTGTAGTATATATAGTAATGAAACAACATGCTGAATCATTCTTAAATGCCTAGTCAATAGTTTCCCTCTTTCGCAGTCACAGTTTCGACCGAATAAGATAGACTCTGGTTTACAAAGTATTTAAGGTTTCGTATTCACAACACTTCCATTGAATGGAGCAGTGAAGCTGAACACAGCACAGGTGCGTTTCTGTGGACTGGTTGATGCTGTGTTTATTTTGACCAGCAGATGTCGCCCTGGTTCCTTGTGAAGAGAAGCCATCGGACAGGGTTCCGGGCCCAGAGATCAAAATTAGCACTGTCGAGAAAACTATCTGATGTATTGGAATCGAAAATTCTCAATCTTTGACTGTTATTGTTAGAGTCTCGGGGTGTAAAAAGCATGCAGTTATATAATTTAGAGCCCATTCTGCATACCTGCAAGCAGCTGCTTTTCCCCTAATTGTAACACCGGACCGCATCATATGCATGACCAAGCGCTACTATTCTTAGAAATGTCCAGGTTTAAGACACAATGGTGTTAGATTTTATGAAGCTAATGTTCAACATACAGTAATAGCCATGTCCACATTGAACACACATTGACAAGAGAGGATATCGGAGAGAACAAGAACAAGTCGACACCTGATGTGTAAAAAAAACATCAGGATATGAATGTCGTTGAAGAACACAGGAGGATTTTTGAAACCAATAATGGAATATTCGCCCCCAGACAATAGTAGTTTTGCAGTTTGCCGATTGTAGAAGTCTAACCTCCTGCAGTAAATAGGAATATATTAGGAAAATATATTATTAGGAAAATATATTATTTTCTCGTTTGAATGGGGTTTGCAGTAGATAGCAGATTTGCAGTTTGTCACCTGTAAAATATGTGTAACAGCCATATTACAATATAAATATACCCTGCCGGAAAAAAAAGCCTTGCCGGAAGTTTTTGTTGTCATGGCGTTGTTAGGTTAAGTAGGTCTAGCCACCACCCACCTACCACGACGCACCAGGGGGAGTCACAGACCCTCAATTGGACACGTAACAACACGCCCCCCCCCTCCCGAAAGGACATTCCTCTCTGGTTGGTCGGATTCGCTGCCGATCACCATCTTTCCTTTTTTAGCCCCGCCTTGTCATTCCACTGACTGTCTGTCCGATCCTGGGATCTTTACGAAAATATCACCCCCGCCCCCTCTTAGAACAGCAATACAACTGCGAGTTGCTCGAATCCGCAAAACGTGACGGAACCGAGAGGCCATGGAGCTCGCGACATGATCAAGCACGCAGTGGGGATTCGGACGTCGGATCGCGGCGCTTCGAGTCGTGAACTCTTGTCAAAAGGGAAGGCTAGGACTTCACGACAGTACGTAGTGTAGCCTGAGAGTTGGTCGAGAGACGGGGCGGTAACGTGGAGCCCTGATCCTGGCGTCGCGTTGCGAACCGATGGAGCTGACGGGACCGTTGCAGTAACGCATGAGGCCGATGTGTTACCTGTGGAAGTCGTAATGTCTACATCTCACCGGATAAATCCACCGACGCCACGACAATAAAGGGGTGGACGTCTGGGCTGTGTCCACCTCGGAAGACATCGTCAACTTCAGACATTGTATTTTCTTGGTTCCCAAACTTGGGGTCTCCTCCGTTGACTAGGGGAAGGTACCACTGGCCGAAAGTGACTATGATCGGTAGGATTACCTAGGGGTCCTGTAGGTGCTTCTCAGTGTAGGCCTGGATGTTGCCACACTTCAACCCTCGAAAGGTTATTCTGATGCACAAAGTTGCGTAATTATTGAATCACAGCATTCCGCGGTTTTCAAGGAACTATTTGACTTCTGTGTTGTTGGTGTTGTTGTTTAGCCAACCTAGTGGTTGTATCTTCTCCAATCATGTCATCTAAAGACGGCACATGTCGGAAGTTTCAAGCAAACATATTCAACAAAAGCAAATGCCAGAACTGCTTTAAACCCCGAGAATCGCATTTGTTGAACGACGAGGATCTGAACCAGGTAAATCATTGACAGAAGACAACTCTTGAAATGACTATGTTGTGCCAAATGACACTGTCATAATCATAATTCACTTATTAAGTTCAAATGTTGACCCTTGTCAGGGCGGGATCATAAATTGGACGTAGTTAAATAGTTTTGCACAGCGCTGGTCTGTGGTTTGTAGGATGTTACGGTCCTATCATTTGCGGGAAACGTCGTGACGTTATGTTCACGGATACTAATCATAATGTCCTCATAATTACCTTGTAGACCGATCACACTTTGCACTGTCAGCAGTTAGGACTACATGTTCATGTTATGCGGATGTTGTATTGATGAAGTCATTCTGTTATTCACTTTAAAGGAAAAGTGAGTTGGAATTATTGGAACTGACTGTTGTCACTCCGTTACTAATCATAATTATTACATCAGACCAACTGGCGACACAGCTGGTTACAGGAGTCTTGGATTTACAGATGTGTAAGAAATAACAATCTCCAGTTTCATAGTTACTAATTCCATATCTAGTTGCAGGTAAGGTTGACTAGAATGAGTACGATGACCAAAAGCAAAAGCCATTGCTGTGGGTAAGCCCACCAACCGCGGAAACTTTGTAGCCTCCATAAACCTAGAACTGTCATTTCTCCACGGTGCTGTGACCCCCCCCCCAGACATTCCTCCTGCGGTCGAACAGTAACGGAGAGGGCGAACAGCACGCAGTCCTAAATGACAGCCTTTAGCCAACGGAGGGTAAAAGTTGACCTAGATCCAGCGTCAGGAACGGCACTCAGGGGAGCTTCTCTCCGGCCTCCCAAGGGAGACGGAGCAAGAGAGATAGAAAAGAGAGACAGAAAGAGGGAGAGAGAGAGGGTTGTGTTTCCTCTCCTAATCTCGCGAACCTCCCTCTTTCTTGCCCCCTCATACATATTCCGCTTCCAGTGATAA
>OMKQ01007866.1:3466-16293 GCA_900302335.1 Phycis phycis
CACACACACACACACACACACACACACACACACACACACACACACACACACACACACACACACACACACACACTTCCCATTTCGTGTAAACCGATCCACAGGTATGTATTACTTAAAAAAATGCTAACTGATATCCACGCGGATATTTCACGACCCACAAACAAACACACATTTTTAAATACATTTATGTCTTGTATAATTATATCCACACTCACGATTAGAACATAATTCTTCATGTGAACTAGTATATACTTATCTGTGTATCTCGTTGAGTTTTGTCCTATGTGTGCCGTAGTAAGAGATGACAAGAAAACATTGCCATGTAAAGTACAATCTTCTTCTTGATTAATCATTCCCATATTTCTCTTAATCAAAATATGTTATCGTAAATTATTAACACAGAATATATATTTATAGTACACTATTTGTCATTTATAGTACTTGATATAGCGCTGATAAAGTTAGGCTGTTTCAAAGTCTGTCGAAAGGGGTGAAAGGTCCCGTATTTAAATCGCTTGCGCATGCGCATGGATGTGCCGACGGGACTTGGTCTGCTGCTCGTGTATTTCTTTCTTCATTCTGCCAGCAGCTTCTCGCCGGTGATTTAACTCCACACGTTTCTCACTTTGTTTTTTTCTCAGTCCGACAAAGCATAGGAAATGAGTGGGGATTACTCCCATAACAACAACCAGGTAATATCGAGTACCGCTCGTCATGTCACTGAAGTTTGACTCCAGTTAAATCAAATTACTTTATTGGATGGTGTCTTATGTGGATTGGTTGACAGGTTGGCTAACTGTTAACAGAGCTAACCAGCGCTAGCTCGGCATGTTTTGTAGCCATCACATCTGATTGTTAGACTTTGCTGAACAACGCTCATTGTTATATTTGGCAATTAAAATGACGGGCACACACACACACACGTGTGTGTGGATGTGTGTGTGTGTGTGTGTGTGTGTAAATATCTCGATAACCGCATCAGTATAAAACGGAGTAAGTAAAGCTCATTAAGTGAGCTTTGCCTCTCGGCAGTAAAGGCTAGACATACTTTAGTGCCATGTTACCAGCCAGCGTAGCATGCTAACCCTAGCAGGCTAACCAGCAAGCTAACCACTGCCTCCCTGCCGTCCACCAAGTTTAAAGTTAGTTAGCCGGCTTTCAAGCTAACGCTATCTAAACATGCTTATTTTTTCTATATTTTCAGATTGACTGTGACCCTCGAAACAACGGTGAGTCCACGACACTGTGTCGATAATACAAAATGATGACTCGAAATTTGACGCGTCTACACAATTTCATAACGTTAGTTCTCAGAAGAGGACAGAAATGGCGACCAGAGACTAAGTCCTCTGCCTCTCTGAAAAGCGCCTATTGTTCAAAAAGAAGGGCTTCAAAAGGCATTTCGGGCATTTGTTGTCTTTATTAGGCCAATTGTTTTGGTACATTCGGACGTATTTTACGTGTTTACATGATCCGTTTTTCTTTTTAGTTGGCTTTAGATGCCACATTTGTTATCTGAAAGTGAGGGTTTGGGGTTTGCGGACTTAGTCTCTACGCCATTTTCTTTTTTCGCTCTAGCGGCCTGCCTCTGCTGTAGCACTGAACACGGGCTATGGAGTGCAGATGGCTGTCTGGAAGCGAAACGCGCAGGGACAATACTCGAACCTCTTCTCCCGGGTCTCGAGGAGGATAGATAGGCACGGCACGGCACGTTGTCTCTAGTAGACGTTGTTAACGAGAAGGGTTTTTTTCTTATTGTTATCCATGGTTTTGGCAGCATTCGCCAATGAAAGCAATGTGGCTACAGTTGCCTTGTGGGGCAAACAGTTTGGTACATGGCACACATTATGTAGCTTGATCACAGCATCTATAGAGATGAATACTATATCCCAAATAATGTGTTTTTCCATAGGATGTCCCCAATCTGACTTTAGGCACCATTTCATTTTACCCAATAGCACTGGACATTTATTTAAATGCAACTATATATTGTGTGCAGTTCTTTCATAAGGAAGGTAAGGTACAAAGCAAGGTATTTTGTATTTTCAGTCACCGCCCCAAGCAGTCTATAAATACAATTATGATAGGCCAAACTAGTTTTCAGCTTCAGACTGTGTGCTTCTTGGACACTAGCAAAAACTGCAAGACAAATCTTCAAATAAGTTGGATTCATATAGTTGAATGATCATAGGGACATTCTATCGGGGTTCTCCCCAGTTGTGAGTTGGGCTGCTACACCACTGCCCTATCATACTATCATATAGTCTAAATAATCACGTTCTGACTTGGAAGTGAGTTCTCAGCATGTGTTCCTCTTTGTTCATAGCAACCTTAGAATAAATGACAATGTAACAGCCAAAGAACAAATTGTCCATATATTTTCCCATTAATCTCCACGTTCCTCATCATCTTTTACCTCAGTCATTTAGGTAAGGCCTTTTGGCAACCCACCAAAGGTAGCCTCTTTTGTTAGCATTAGGTGTGCTAATAGTCATGTGTAGTGTTGTGTATAGATTCATAAACATGTGTTTTCTGTTTAAAGATGATGGGGCACGATAAGCTCCTCCCTGTTCTAATCATTTGGTATATCTGAAACCACAGCATTTGTGCAATCGACGCCAGTTTCTTACTCTTAGATATTATTGTTTAGCAAAAGGTTAAGAAACCCAAAGCATACAAGTTGGCAGCCGCCTTTATAAGTTTTCGACAAATGCAGTGCTGGCTTTGTTGTGCATGTTACAGCCTGTCCTACATTTCATATCAGTCTCATGAACCGAAGTGACACTAGGGGATGCTGTCCTTCCATAAACTCTAACAAATGAATGTACACATGTCCATATTGGTACATTTGAATAACTTGTAACTTATTTGTCTGTAATAATTAGTGCATGATTTGTTTACCACTTGTTAGTATTTAGCATCTCATTTTCCTGTATTGTCCAAAGACATTACACAATATTGCTACTAATTTGCATAGTCATGAAGAAAATGCTGACATCCATTTCCTTTTGTGCTAAGATCCTCACAAACATAAAGAAAAGCACAAGGAACATAAATACAAGGACCACAAGAAAGACAAGGAACGTGAGAAATCAAAACATGCCAACAGGTATGGCTGCTGTCCCATTGGTCAATTACATGATTATGTTGCATTGTAGCAAAGGGTGATTGTCCACTGGACTTGGTTGTGATCTGTGGTGTTTGTGTGAATACACAATGGCTGTCCTGATTACCAACTTTGTTGTCTCGTCATTGGTATGGAAGTCCAACCACTCAGTTATCAGAGCAATGTGTCATGGTATGGGTTTCTGCCTAAAGATGGATGTTGTTTTGATATTGTTTACCTTTTTAAAAACTCCAGTGACCACAAGGACGCTTCTGATAAGAAGCATAAGGACAAGGAGAAGATGAAGCACAAAGAAGGCAACACAGACAAACACAAGGACAAACACAGGGACAAGGAGAAGAGGAAGGAGGTGAATACCATGCCATGGTTGGACTTTGTTAGCTCCTAACCCTAACCTCAGACTAAGTGTTTGTCCCACACTCTGTCTACTCCTGCTCAGAAGTAGGAAACCCTTTTCAAAATTCAAAGGTGTGATGTACTTGCTAACAGGATGAGTTCATCCATGGGGTCATAAGTGTCCTCGTTCAACCAGGAGGGTAACACATTCTAACCTAATATCGAGGACATTCGTGGTCTGGATGTCCATCAAGTAGTCTGGTAATTAAACCCCAGCACCAACGCGGTGGAATCGATGACCATCTCTCTGTGTAAAGCAGAAAGATGCTTGAAACGTTGGTTTGTTTGCATTGTGACTTGAGTTACAAGGTACTCGACAACTATTTTAATAATTAGCTTTAAGTCGCACATCAGACCTCTCTCGCTGTTAATCATGGTCTCTGAGGCGGCACAGAGACTGGAGGATGTAGCTAAATGGATGGTGTGCTAATTCAAGATGTAAAAAAATGTGCAATACGAAAATTGGTTTTCCAATACAAGGACGGGCTGTGATTAATGACCGTGATCTCAAGCAGTTATGTTCCAGCCTCTTTTTTTTTCTTCTTTATATTACTCTTGACTATTTTTGTTCTTTTAATTTTGTTCCTCGGTTTCAGGTGAAGTCTGCCGACGGCAAGGTCAAGAAGGAAAAGGAGAACGGCTTCTCCAGGTAGGGTGTGGGAGACATTTCACCGTCCACTGCCTTTAGCGATTGGCGCACGAGGATTGATTTTCCGGGATGTCTTCTTTCCCAGCCCCGGCCATGTGAAATCCGAGCCAGAGGATGACTTTTACCACTCTCCCAAGCAGGAGAAGTCTCTTAAGAGGGAACGGGACGAAGACTTCGAGTGAGTTTCATCGGTCCACCTTAACGCTGTGCTCTCATCAGGGTTTAATTTTGTCACGTGGCCCGATGCGGAAACACAAGTTGGAGATGGGTAGCTGTTTGGGAAAGGAATTACTTTTTTTTTATATGTATATATTTTGTGTGCAATGTCTGGGATGACACTTGGTTTAGCTGTTGTGTTGTATGTATCACCGTCTGCCAGGTGCCCCATTCGCGTGGCCCAGAAACATCCACATGGCCCATCCTGGCTCACTATAGAAGTTTTGTCTTTTCAGGTCCGACTTCAAGCCTAAGAAGATCAAGATCGAGAACGACAAGGCCAAGGGCAAAAAAAGGAAACAGGAAAATGAAGTAAGATAATTTCCTGTGGTCACGAGTGACGATGAGTTTGAATCTGAGGTCGGTTCAGTGTTTTCCATTCAATCCCGTTGATCGATAGTCCCTTTTTTTAAATGTATGATTTGAGTCTGCTGAAGGGGGAACCCTGTAACTTTTCAGAACAGGAAGTTTGCTGTGATACCGTGTTGTTCTGAGTGCTTACTGCACTCTGGGCCCTAGGGTGCGCAGGCTCACACCGTACCGGGTGTGTTGTGATTTTCAGGACAAGCCCAAGAAGGCTAAAAACAACAAGAAGGGAGACGTTGCCGACGGCAAGAAGAAGGCCAAAAAGGAGCCTGAAGAGAAGTGGAAGTGGTGAGTTGAAGCGCCCGGGTTTCCATTGTGCCTTTGAGTTCTGTTCCATATGGTGGGGAGAAGGCTAACCGTGCCCCACCCCCAGGTGGGAGGAGGAGCGATACACAGACGGCGTCAAGTGGAAGTTCCTTGAGCACAAAGGACCCGTGTTTGCCCCCCCGTACGAGCCTCTTCCCAGCAACGTCAAGTTCTACTACGACGGTTTGTCTTTTTATACAAAGCCCTTCAACCACTACTCTGACAGTTGGCAGGTCTGACTGATCAACCACCAGACACAGACAGCTACTGCTGGTTCTTTCACCGGTTTACAATTCAAAGCGATATCCTCCTGGACTGGCGACCGTTCGACTGCTCTGAAGGTTCAGTTTGGCTGCGGTAGTTGTGGCCGTTCTACAGTTGGCTGACCGACGGCTGTTTCCGCGTGTTCTCCAGGTAAGGCGATGAAGCTCAGCCCAGCGTCCGAGGAGGTCGCCACGTTCTTTGGCAAAATGCTGGACCACGAGTACACCACAAAGGAAGTGTTCCGGAAAAACTTCTTCAAAGACTGGAGAAAGGTAGGGATGACAACGGCAGTACGGGTGTTGACAAAAAAAAGAAACTGTTTTCAAAGATGTGTTATTTTGGGAGTCGTACAAGCTCGGTTTTTAAGGATGCAGTCTTCTGTTGGTCCTTACAGGAAATGTCTTCAGAGGAAAAAGCCAAAATTACAGATCTGAAGAAGTGTGACTTCAATGAGATCAACGACTACTTTAAGGCCCAGTCCGAGGCTAGGAAGGCCATGTCTAAAGAACAAAAACTGGTGAGCCATACGTCGCCAGTAAATGTTCAATTATATCCCGGTGGCTGTGACACTCCCCGACACAAACGGACAGCGTCTGCCACTAACCATACGCACTTCTCCAGAAAATCAAAGAGGAAAACGAGAGGATCCTGCAAGAGTACGGCTTCTGCCTCATGGACAACCACAAGGAGCGCATCGCCAACTTCCGCATCGAGCCCCCCGGCCTGTTCCGCGGCCGCGGAGACCACCCTAAGATGGGCATGCTGAAGCGCCGCAGCAGGCCGGAGGACATCATTATCAACTGCAGCAAGTGAGTGCACGCCCTAACCCATGACCCCGCCAGAGGAGGGCTGGTGGGGGTACAGGCCCCGCCAGAGGAGGGCTGGTGGGGGGTACAGGCCCCGCCAGAGGAGGGCTGGTGGGGGGTACAGGCCCTGCCAGAGGAGGGCTGGTGGCAGCACAGGCGTGTGATTACGGCAAAAAAACCCGTAATTGCTGTTGTTTTTGCCTGATGTTGTGATTGCGATAAACGGGTTGTCGTTTCAGTTTGTGAACCTGGCCTCATCTTTTTTTCGTTTATAATTGCGATCCCCATTAGCGGACACCTTGATGGTGAGCTAATCTTTCTGGGCTCCAAGGCAATATTGCATATGTGCCACGTACAGTCATTATTTAACAATCGCAGACAAAGCATTTGCGTACGATGTAATTAAAACGCATCCAGTTGCTTTGTCATGTTGGTGGTAGTGATTCCTCAGACCACACACAGGCTCGCTATGTTCTAGCATCCTTAACCACCTTGCCTGTGATGAGCTACTTATGGCTGAGCTGGGACTGGTTGTATGAAATGTAGCAGGTGCAGAAAAACACTATTTTTCATTTCTTTTATTATTATTTTTACATATTACTTGTGACCTTTCACGATGTGCGAGAGGGCAAAAAATAGTGACTCCCCATGTGAATGTAGGCTCATAGCCATGGTGTGTGCTTGTCAACGTTTTGCCGTCCCCGGTTGCTGCCCTTAGGGACTCCAAGCACCCGAAGCCTCCCCCCGGGACCAAGTGGAAGGAGGTTCGTCATGACAACAAGGTCACCTGGCTGGTGTCCTGGACGGAGAACATCCAGGGGTCCATTAAGTACATCATGCTGAACCCCAGCTCCAGGATCAAGGTACACATGCAGTGTGCTTTTTTCTTTTTTCCTCCAGAATGTATTGGAATGTATGTATTCCAATACGATGTATTCCATTTGCTTTTGGAAGGTTTTTTTTTTCCTTCTCAGGGTAAGGCGGGTCACACACACCAGACAGTGAGCTGTATTTTAAACCATTAGTTTGGGAGCGCGCAGACTGCCAGCACAGTGCTGTCCATTGCCACCCGTTTTATTAAACGCAGAACCAGATGCTAATCTGGTCCTTGACATGTTGCGTGTTTCTTGTCTGCTACACAACACAGTGGTGTGCCCTCCATTGCTCATCTGGTGTGAGACGTCTTTAGTCTGTATATCTAAATTAGGCCTTTTTTTAAACCCCTTTGTGATACGGTAATGGTCATAAATAGTCCTGATTTATAGCACGTGTGTTGGGCAGGGGGAGAAGGACTGGCAGAAGTACGAGACGGCGCGTAGATTGAAGAAGTGCGTGGACCGCATCAGGAGCCAGTACCACGAGGACTGGAAGTCCAAGGAGATGAGGATCCGACAGAGAGCTGTGGCGCTCTACTTCATAGACAAGGTGAAGGCCTGAGTCCTGGCGGGAACAAGACGCTGGGGGCACAATGTTGTCCTGGTCATTACGCAGACTGTTGAAATCAAGTGCGCTTCCCTCCGTTAATGTGTGTGGTAATTTGTGAATAAAAACTGCTTTAGAATATCAAATTCTGTAACAGATTCCGACCACTTACCCAACAGAATTGATTAAATACGATGATCATCTCTGTGGGGTTAGCCATGTGGTAGCAGTGGCGGCGTCACCATATATCCCGACCTTGGCTAAACGGCGACTCGTACGGGCCGCTGCGTCAAAGTGACGCCCTGCTAATTGTCTCCGGCCAGCTGGCGCTGAGGGCGGGTAACGAGAAGGAGGAGGGGGAGACGGCGGACACGGTGGGCTGCTGCTCGCTGAGGGTGGAGCACATCAACCTGTACCCCGAGAAGGACGGACAGGAGTTCGTGGTGGAGTTTGACTTCCTGGGTAAAGACTCCATCCGCTACTACAACAAGGTCCCCGTGGAGAAGAGGGTGAGCAGAACGGATCAGGAGAATCAGAAACGAAGGCCTTGATGTTCCTGTGTGTTGGGGAGTTTGGTCTCGAGTATCTCCCTTTGTGTCCTAGGTGTTTAAGAACCTTCAGCTGTTCATGGAGAACAAGGGCGCGGAGGACGACCTGTTTGATAGGCTCAACGTGAGTGCAGTGCATCACACAGTTTAGTCTGGTGCCAGCTCTCTGGAGTGGACCTCCGTAATCCTGACTCTACATGGGAGGTGGTGGTGGATCTTTTTTTTTTTTTGGTGTCTGAGATCTTGCGCTCTTCCTCCAGACCTCCATCTTGAACAAGCACCTGCAGGAGCTGATGGATGGACTCACGGCCAAGGTGTTCCGTACCTACAACGCCTCCATCACCCTGCAGCAGCAGCTGAAGGAGCTCACCAGCCGTAAGCTCCACCCGTGAACACCATAACTGTTGGCAGCCCCTTAGCATCCGTTTTCCGTGGTGTTTGGAGACTCGTCTCCAAGGCTAATTAAGTGGAAACCGTTCTGGCGGAGCTTTCGTGTTGCAAGCCCTGGTTGGCAAAGCTGTCCTTTTATTTGTGGAAGCTGCACTTTGAAGAGGTCTTTTAAAATGATGTGCGTAGAGTTATGAGCCTTGTTGATCCTTCTCCAGCGGATGAAAACATTCCAGCAAAGATCCTGTCCTACAACAGGGCCAATAGGGCCGTGGCTATCCTGTGTAACCACCAGAGGGCAGCACCCAAAACCTTTGAGAAGTCTATGCAGAACCTCCAGGCCAAGGTAAGCTCCCATCGGTTGTACATCTTGTACTCAAACCAGAGTGCTTTGCCTGTGTTTTCACTTGAGTGGAAAGCATTTGATGTTCAAATTGATTGAGATGCTGTGCCCTAACGTTCATTTCAGTCCTTTGCTAAAGTGAGAGCAAGGGATACAAGCTTTAGTAACGGATCAGGTAGTTTAGTAATGTGCTGATTCATTTCTGTTGTGCCCAATGTTGACATTGTGTTAAGGTGAGCATGACTTTCCTGATGAGGCTCCATGTGCAGTTGTGTTAACATTTGTCATCACCAAACACACGTTTTTTTACCCTTAGATTGACGCAAAGAAGGACCAACTTTCAGATGCCAGGAGAGAGCTGAAGAGCGCCAAAGCTGACGCTAAAGTACGGAGAGACGAGAAGTCCAAAAAGTAAGTGCTTGAGAGACGTGCAGAGCAGCACAGTTGTTGAAGGAGAACAAGCCTCCTTGGGGTGGTAACACACATGCTCACCTTGCCGTTCTTCTCCCATCAGGACGGTGGAGACCAGGAAGAAGGCCATCTCCAGGTTAGAGGAGCAGCTGATGAAGCTGGAGGTGCAGGCGACTGACCGAGAGGAAAACAAGCAGATCGCCCTGGGCACCTCCAAGCTCAACTACCTGGACCCTCGCATCTCCGTGGCCTGGTGAGACCCTTTAAACCGCAATGGGAAACGGGACCCACCGCCGTGTTGGGACTCCCTGACAAAAGGCTTGCTTCCAAAAACCCCACAAGGAATGCAGTTGATCCAAAATGGCCGCTCCTCAGGATTGAAATGGCTGACTCCTTAGGATTTTTTTTTTCTTTTGTCTTTCAGGTGTAAGAAATGGGGCATCCCCGTGGAGAAGATCTACAACAAGACCCAGCGAGAGAAGTTTGCCTGGGCCCTCGACATGGCCGAGGAAGACTATGAATTCTAAATCAAAAATGTTGGCGATTTTACCTAAATGACGCGCTCTTTTAACAGACATCTTGTTTTTAGCTTAAATGACTTTCACCCGGTGGCCAGACCCGGCGAGGGCGACTGCGAGTGTGTGGGTTTGTGTGGGGGTGTGGCTGGAGGGCGTGGTTCTCTGCCCGCTCACCTGAAGCTGTACATGCATTTGGAGCATCAAGGTTTCCCCTGTGGTCTCTTCCCCATCCTACACTACCGCCCCTCACACACATGCACACAGTGGTAGGGGGGGGGATCTGGAATTACCTGAACTTTGAACTCTGTGGTCCTTATAGCTACTGTATTCAGCAACAAAAAAACATGTATAATTTTATTTCTGTCTTGTTAGCCCACCCATGTAGTATTAATGAATTCTATATTTTGATAGAAAAGAAAGCTAAATCTGATGAATTCCTTAAATACACCCACACGCCTTTTTTTTGGGGGAAATGCAAAACTTTTGTTTTGAAGTGTGTGTGTGTGTGTGTGTGTGTGTGTGTGTGTGTGTCTGCAGGAAAGGGGATACAACCAAATCAGTGTGGGTGAATATTTAAACTGGATTGTGTTAACATGTAACAACATAAAATGCTGGGACAGGGCGATGAAATACTGCAACCATGTCGATATTTAACAAGCAGAATGTGAATATTAATTTACAGCCTCTATCAGGGATGTCTTTTTAAAAATGTAAATGTGAACTTTTTTTTAACCAATTAAGTTGCCAGCACCCTCAGTCTTTGTGCGTAGGCCTGTCGACATTTGATTTTAACTGAAATCATTTTAATGATGACGAGGAAAAGAATATCCCTATTCTGTTACTTGAAGATGATATTTTAATGTATTTTAAGTTGGTCAATGGAAAGTTTTTTTTTTTGTTTTTTCCTCCTTCTCCCTCCCAGAAAAGGTGTTAGTGTGAGAAAGATTTCAATTTTGCCAAAAAACAAAAAACAATCTGTTACAATACTAGGCAGGTTTTTCTAATGATGTATTGGTGGAGAAGACATGTGTAACAGTACATTTGATGTGAGTGATAGATTTGAAAAATGTTCCCACTCATACGACAGGAGAAGGATGTTGGTGTGTGTGTAACAAAAAAGAAGTCCAGGTCCTCTCCCTGTTCCATGAGGTTTGTCATGGCGTCTGATCATTTTGGGTTTCTACGCACGGCTGTAGGTTTCCAAATAAATAAAACCCCTACAACTCCAATGTTTGGTATTTGGTTAGTGGTTTTTGTTTGTTTTTGTTTTTTATGTTTCATGTAAACACATATGGTTTCAGAGTGCAGTCTCTCTACCCACCCCTAGCACAAGGGCCCCAGAACCCTAAGCTGCCTGTTGATTTTGGACTAGACGCCCAAAGGGTTGCTGCCAAAATCTTCCTTTTTGGAGAATCGTCATATTTGCTTTCACATCCATCTCTAATCTCCTCTCTGTAGAAAATGTACGGCTCCGACGGCGGCCGAGGACATGCTTAGATTGAAGTGGAATGTTGCGTATGGAATCTGTAATGTGCGTCCTGAGTCAACACTGAATTCTTTTCTTGTTATTCGTACTCCGCTCAGGACGGATTTCATATCATTTGCAAGCATCTGGCAAACCGGTGTCCAAAATTCTTGTTGTATAAATCCGCTGTTGATTTTTGAGGGGAAAAATGATCTAATCTCCATTTTCATAACCTTTACTCTACATAACATCAATATTTTATTTTCTTTGGCAATCGTAATCTGGGTGTGATTCTGCTTTCTGCTATGGTAGCCACATTTTTTTAAAAGGTGAAACATTCAGTTTGATATAGCATATATGGCTACTTGTCACTAGGGGTCGCTATACATTAGTCTCATATTTCTCCCGAAAAGCTTTGATTGTTCATGAAAGATTCCACCGACAACTCTAAACTAATTAATATGCGTTTTTTAAGTGTGAATCTCACTACTAGAACTCTTGGAGTGTTAATAAAATGGCGAGGCGTTAGTGCTTGGTGAGTATTCTGTTTATTCTGTAAAGATTCAGAAGTTTAGAAAGGATGATACAACAGTGCTTTATGATCAGAGTATTTCATAAAAGTTTTAAGTGATCTTAACACCGTAAGTCCAGATTCCATTTGTCTCAAACCAAAATATTTTTTGTAACATTCGACACAAGTGCATACATTGCTGGTAGGAGAGTGACCTCCAATCTCACTTTGGATGGTATAGCACCGTTCTTAGCTTTTAGCAGCTCCACAAAGATGCAGCTAAATAGGATTTATGTAGTGAATGTATGTTTTAAAAGAACACAAGAAAATTCAGAGGAGGGGAAAAAGCACCTCCAAATTTGGCTCTCTAGCTACCATGATATCTCACTCTGTCAGTGTCAAGGGGTCAAATTGATTATTTTTGCATTTAACAACATTATTCATTTAGTCAGAAACAATAATTGATACAATTACAGCTTAAACATTTCCAAGTGTACAGAAAGCAGCACAAGTTATTATTTTTCCACAGATATAGACCAACAGTGACTATTGTTGCACAGACAACTTATTGTTGCACTGACAATCTTTTTTTTTTTTTTTTGGAAAGCGCAGCAGCTGAAAAGCGAGGTGATAGCCAGAAGGTGAAATAAACACATGGACAGAGCTGAGTAAGGCAACTTTAGCGTGACAGGCTTCTCTCCACATTGGGTTTGCAGGGCAGTGTAGTGTATTGATCTCCACAAAACTATCAATATGCTCACTCTGGGGCAGTGTGATTTTAGCATTGCTGTCTTCTTTTCTTTTTTATAGTGCATTATATGGTTATAGTCTCTTGTGTGTAGCCAACATTTATACAGACCTAAAAAAAACATCTTTTGATTGCATCTGGACTTACAGTGAGTATAGGATTGAGTAAATAGAATTTAACAAACAGAGTAACGGAAACAAGTACAATTCAAGGCAGTGCTGAAGTACTGGTTGCTAAAAAAAATAAAGAAGTAAAAAATAAAAGGTTCACAAAGCTAACAAGAACATTTCCTTGACACATCCTTTTTTTCTGTTTGTCCAGTCAGTACAAACCATCTTTTATAG
>OMKQ01008051.1:2617-22701 GCA_900302335.1 Phycis phycis
GGGGGGGACTCAATATAAATCAACTGACACAATGGAAACACCCCCACGTCTTTATGTTCAAAATATGAATTTTCTATCCAATTACATTTGTGAACCAATTCATCCATACGACGGCAGGTTGTTGCCTCACCTTAGTAAAGTTGCCTGTAAAAGTTGCCCGGCGATAACCGGATCCAACACAAAAGCCGCGGCGGTCCCCGTGTTTGTGTTGACATTCATTCTGTGCACACTGAAAGCCGCTCCGTCATTCATGCTCACAATGGTCCGGACAGACTGCAATGCTGCCGCGTGTCTCCTCGTCCTCCAGCTGGTTAAATATGTACCCGTGCCATCGGGTGCACTTAGCATCCCGTTCCCCCGGCCATGCGGCACACAAATCAATCAGCCCTATAGTGTTTGGGTCTATTGTCTGAAAGACAAATAGCACGTGGACGCATGGGTCCAATGCCCATTACTCCCGACACATTGCAGGACAGCTAATCCTTCCAACAATAGGAGTGAGTGAGATATATATGTATATACACTGTGCAACGTCAAGTGATTCCTATAGCTTATTCTTCGCAGCCAATACTCGCTATGCTGACAACCTCGGGGTCTCTCGTGCATGTGGATTAGCTGTGGAACCGGCTCACCTGCTGCCACGACTGAATATTCATTCAATGAAGTTAATTGATTCATTCAATATGGATTTAGAGGGCGGCCTCTGTTAAAGTACGGATTTAGTAACACGTATTTGCCATTAAGTGCTTTCAACGTCGACATAACCACAAGTTCACTCAGGGGTACCGCGGCAATTCAAACATCCATTGTCACGAGTGAAGGTATCTGCACTCAACTACTAGGGTTGGGCAATCCATTTGGTTTTTTTAAACCGTTAAAACCTCTCCCGAAATATGCGTGAAGTCCATGTTGCTTATGAAGTGCATCGATGCGCGGCAGGAAAAGTGGGCGTGTCACGCATTTCTCGACATACGCACGCTAGCGCTCCCGCTTTGCCAAACGTGCACACGCACCGGCGTGTTCTCTCCTCTTCGTCTTTTTCAAGCGTCTTTCGGCGTCCGCCACGCTCTCCACTGTCATGCGCGACGGGCAGACAGAACGGTGCCGCGCTACCAAAATGACCTATTTCTGTCGTTTAATTGACAAGCTATGACAGTAACAAGACATTGCAATATGTCACATGCTGTCACATAGCCTGATAATAATAATAGTAATAATAATAATAATAATAATAATAATAATAATAATAATAATAATGACAATGATAATGACAATGATAATAAATAAACACAAACAAACTTTTTTTTACCGGCCAATTGAAATTCAAGTCGTCCAATGGCCGCTAAATGCCAGCTAAAGGAAATGGACACCCTGGCTTCAGACACATTAGAGAGACGAGAGACACATTTTGAGACGGTACCCTTATTGTGACACAGAGATTGCTTCGGCCGATTATATTAAGAGCTCCAGGACCCAGTGGGCCTATGAAGACCACAGCACGAGACTCCTTGACCCCGTACAAGAGTGCCGCCCCCCAGTGTCGCATGGCTACGGTTGCCCAGAGCATCCCGAGAACAACGGTGTGCCCACGTGGGAACTGTTGCTCTGTGTAGGCTAATTAAGTTTGACTGTGAAGCCGGGATGCGGAGTAGCCACATGCGGCCAAACAGTGGAAAATTGGCACAAGCTGTGGCTAATTTACAACGTTTAGCGTGCGCATCAGATTATAACTGCTGCTGTTGCTGTCATGTTTCAAATCAAAGTTCCGTTATATTTCTGAGAATAAAAAAATAAAAATGAATGGTTTTAGATATTTGAAGATATATCTAAGATATATGCAAATCTCTTCAATGAAGACGCAACTACAGCAAACATTCCTGCACTTAAACTGGAATGACGTTTCCACACTCCATTAAACTCTGAAGTCAAATTGCTGTGCAGGCTTCACTAGGTTTTAAATATAGATTATATTAATTTATATTAATACCAATACCGACACTAGTAGTATTTAAAATACTTCTACGGTATTTTTAGCACACATGAGGCCACATCTAGACACAAGTGTGCTAGATATGCACAGACACAAACACATCCACACATGTCCACATCACACACGCACACACACACACACACATTTTCATTATGTCCTACTGATCCACAATTTCCTACCCTGGAGCTCTTCAGACAATGAAGACGGACATGCAGCTGGGGCAAGATAATGAGGGCGGTCAAGGCAAACAAACAAGTATTTTGAGGAGTGAATCACGCGGACGCCACATGTGTCTGCCAGCGCGCGGCACCGACGCTCAGCGCCAACCCTGTAGCTCAGCTCATTATAACGATTCACCGTCAGAACAGACGCGCCTCGTCACCAGGACGGCTCCTTCTCCTCCCTTTCACGTCCGCCGCTCCCTGTCCTCCTGTGAGCCGCCTCCTTGCAGAGTTTCACTGAAACGCGACGGAGACGTCGGTCTCGCTCACGCCATGAACCGGTTCACCAGAAACAACACGTGGAACACACAGCTACACGACCACACGCATCAAGCGGGTCTTTTCTGGACACATCTTACGCGTCTCTTCTTGAGGGTCAATACGGCAATGAGGAGTTCCCCTGAACAGAGCTACATGGCACAGTATGCAATGCTGATGCAATGCAATGCCAATAAAAACCGTTGATGTATTTAGAGAAAGATTTACGACTGATTAAACTGATGAAGGCAATGGCGAAGGCTGACCGAATGCAGGCTGCTACCCTCTGCATTGTTTATGCAGGTTGATGATTCTGGTGAAGCAGAAACCGAACCACAGATTTGACTCTGATTACACACAGAACCCACATGGCATTCTGCAGTCCTTAAAATGACTATAAATACCATTTGATTTGGGAAATTAATATTTAATGAGCTATACCGAGAACTCGATATAGTACTCCCATTACCCCCGCGTATGCGATGCGAGTGGTTTTTCTTACCCTACCAGAGCAATACATCTTTTAGATTTAGTGCCACTTATCAGACGCCTGCGTGCACAATGAATGCTGAATGAACCATTTGATGCCACGCCAAACCGTGCGCATTTCAGTGCGGTGGGTGAAAGACATTTCGCCGCCGCACGTCTAGACGCGCCGCGCTGTGACTCTGCACCTTGTGTTAACATGTGCATACCATAACCCCTTCTGTGTAGGAAGCTCTGGGCAGCACCGCTCACCACTTGCTCCCAATAAAAAGGTGGACCCCCAAACTGTGCTGTTTGTGTGTGCATGTGTGTGTGTGTGTGTGTGTGTGTGTGTGTGTGTGTGTGTGTGTGTGGGTCCCAGTGGTATTTTGTGTATTTACACGGCAAACGGTTTACACAAGACCCAAACACACCGGCATATCTGCACACCATCCCGACACCTCTATCCGCAGCAGCACTTCTGAGAGGAAGAGGGGAGCCAACGGTAACCTGAGCCAAATGAAACTAAACAGCCCGTCTGTGCTCTTCTGCGTCCGCGTGTCTCCCCGCGGTTAACCCCGGGCGCCACGAACTGTCTGTGAACTCACCTTACCTCGGGTCACCGGGGGGTACCTGCTACATCGTGTTTACTGTTTAGTTACAGGACATCCAAACAACGGCACGCTGTTGTCACAATACAAGACACACACACACAATAGTTCACAGAATCGCCGTTCGCGGGAGATGGTAATAAGTAATAAGCCGACTATAATAGCCTGTCACATTCAGGGGGGTCTTCAGCATTTCCCATAAACCTGATGCATCGCAGTTAAGCGACACAATACACTTTCATACAATATACTACTATGCAAGGGCGAAGGAAGAATTTGAACGTGTGGGAAACATTCAATTTGTAGTCATAAAATGTTATATTCAGCACTCATGCATATTTTAAAATAGTGACTATATATTTTAAATGTGATAGTTTAATTGAGTTTCATTTAATTCGTTTCATTTAAGACATCCCCCTCCCAAACAAAATAAATCTGTTGTTTGCAATCTACAACCTCACAGCTAGTTGCTACTAAATTCTCCACACTGGACCTTTAACAGTATTTTTGTTCGTTCATATACTTTCAATAGGCTTTCCGCCAAAATAGCAAAGAGGTGGTGAAGTCGAATCAATGAGTAACTGCCGGCGCCTGCCCACTAATCTAACATTTGAGGATACAGGAGATGCAAACACTGGATAATGCTTGTAATGCCTGCAGAAGGTCAGCAGGTGGTCTATCAGTCTGCACACCAACCACAGCTCCACCAGACTCCCTGCAGGGGACACGTGTCAGGAGCCAACCAGCGAATTGAGAAGGCGCGCCGGGATGGCAGGGCCCAGGCCGGGCAGCTGGAGAGGCACGGCCAGGAAACAGCAGCAGCTGAGCAGCTGTCTGAGCACAGACATCTCCTCCAGCTGTGGACACTGTCTCCTGTAGCTGTGGACACTGTCTCCTCCAGCTGTGGACACAGTCTCCTCCAGCTGTGGACACTGTCTCCTGCAGCTGTGGACACTGTCTCCTCCAGCTGTGGACAGTGTCTCCTCCAGCTGTGGACACTGTCTCCTCCAGCTGTGGACAGTCTCCTCCAGCTGTGGACACTGTCTCCTCCAGCTGTGGACACAGTCTCCTCCAGCTGTGGACAGTCTCCTGCAGCTGTGGACACTGTCTCCTGCAGCTGCTTCTCATGGAGACAGGCCGGTTCCCCACACAGTGGAACACGTCCACGACATTCAGGTAAAAGTATGTAGTATGTATGAGTGTGTGTGTGTGTGTGTGTATGTGTGTGTGTGTGTGTGTGTGTGCATGCGTGCCATTTGTCCGTTCTGTGCCACTGGAGAAACATGGTGGTGAACCATTGTGGGTACCATACCTTCGCGGGAGATGGTAATAAGTAATGGCTGACTATAATAGCCTGTCACATTCAGGGGGGTCTCTCTGTAGATAGGGAGGGCTCTTTCTAAGGTCTGATTTTCATGGGATTGTACACAAACCAAACACAAACTTATGAATATTATATTCCATTTCTGCCAAGTCCTTTCTGCTTGATACCACAACATTGTTCGCACTGCACTTTTAACTTAACACGCTTTAAGCAAGTACAGTTCTTGAGTAAAGGTACACGTTAATTTATCTCTTCTGGATCTGGTCGCAAGGAGGTCTTTTCATCGTCTTTATTTTTTGAGACATAAGACTTTTACAGACAATCTGGCATGGTATACGTTGGGGGAATTAACACTGTAGCCATCTTAGACAGCCAAGCATACGTCATTGAGACATTAAGTAATAGCCATAACCTTGTGATCAAATCATAACCTTGTGATCAAACCACGTGAATATGCATATATTTTATATAAAATTGTATATCTCTGCTGTCTTTGGTCTTATTGCTATAATTGTTTCACCATATAGTCCCACAGTCACCTGGTACATGTGTGCCAAGTTAGCAGCTTTTATGACCTCGGGCTCAGAATGAAGTGAACGTGTTTCGTCAGTGAGAAGGTTGTTCATCATGATCATGAACAAGATTAAGAAGAACCCAGGTGGTTCTATCTGAAATGCTGGAACTGCCTACAATCAAAGATCATGACATTATTCAATACCAAATGCAGTTGAAGTCACACAGACGAAAATAGACGTGTTATCGCGTGAAAGCAAATCAGAACGTCAAAGACGATCGAGAATCGACAATGTTCTGAAAGCCAATTTACACTCCACGTACTCTGGAGAGGATCTGCCGACAGAGGGGAGAATACATCAATCCAAACTGAGCTATGTGTACCTGTATCTGTAAGAATACTTGTCAGACACGCAACTGCTGCTTGTCTCGGTTGATATTTTCAGAAATACTAATTTGCTGAGAGATTCGTCCGATACAGAGTGCAGTACAGGTCGATATAAGACGCTACTGTACACATCCTAATACGTCAAAGAGTTATATTGCTGCCGTGGAGTGGCTTGTGATGAACGTGAATCATGGGTCATAAGAGAGAGTTGTACATTTAATGAAGCCTCGCAGCAAGGGGAAGTGATTTCTTCTCAGCAAACATTGAAGACCTAGGCACAACAAACAAACATAATTACATAGGATTAGAACCCTCGCCTGCCTCCTACACGCACACACACATACACACAGGCATACTGAGATCTATAGCCTCTTGAGAGGTTGTTAGGTGAGGATTCATCAAGCCCTGGGCCTAAAGAGTTTCTATGTATAGAAACTGGCAAAGGAGAAGAGGGCTAGCAGACAGGAGAGAATCCCACAAAGTCTTCTGAAAGATTTATTTTTGTTTGTTTTTCACAATGAGTCACCAGGAAATACAGATGGACAAATGCTGGCACCAGTGTGGTGTAGTAATATTTTCTTTCATGAAATATTGTGCCTCAGTGAATGGTACCTCATTTTAGACAGTGTAAAACTGGCAATTGGAATGATTATTTTGGTAATCTCCTGTTACGCTCCCAAATATAATTTTTTACTAACCAGCTTGGTGTGTCTGGCTCTGCTCTACAGTGGCAGTGTAAACAGTGAATGTTCTTCTGTTTACACTGCCTCTGTGCAATTGCCATCATTGGTATCATCACTGGTATCTGGACGTGTGCATGTACATATATTGGCTATGATGATTTTTTTTATTATTTTTTTTTTATTACTTTCACATACCATATTTTTTACTGAAATGCTAACAATTATGGATTTGGAGTTTCCAATTGTAAATTGATGATTCTTCATCTTCTGGTTGCATGAAATGCAACACCAACAGTAATGCAGGTAGACACCTAGTGTTACAATCTGAGCTCTGCGTTATTCCATGTACAGTATGTCTGTCTACGTTACTTTCATGCTGACATTACACAAATGGGACTCTATGAGATGCATGCTATACCTGCTTACATAGCAAGGGTGCCGACTGGATTTTAAACCTCCTGAATGAATCGAAGTCGCACAATACCACCGCCCATGTGTGCGTTACAGTCACTGATCTGAAAGCATTTATAGGCCTCGGGGATTAAGGAAAGCCCATTGCCTTTAGCGGTAGCTCCCCTTACACTGGAAGACACCAGTCCTTGTTGATATTGTAGCGGAAATGGCGTGTAAATGATGGACCTCGGCTTTCGAGAATCACATTAGATGGAGATGGACTTAAAGGCTCTTGGAAAATAAAAAGACCATAAAGGTAACATGAGTCTCTGAAAATGCACTCTGCAGCCTTTCAGGACGCACGTATCGAGCAAACATGCATACGTGAATGAGAAGCAGGGGGTCGAGATGTTAAGAGTCCGACTACGTATACAGTAGTCGGACAAGCTCCACAATGCCTCTGTACATCTAATGTTTCTGCAGTATGTTCTAATGTCTGATGTATTTTTATAGCCGCCATCACTGTGCAGTTTGACAAGCGAGCATTGGCACTAATTGTACGTTGAGAGACCTAATAATAAAAATGTGCCACAAGCTCAAATTTCCAACTATCTATGGATATCTATTTTATTCTGATAGACTTGGTAGCTATTCACTGCCATTTTCAAGGCAACCGCTGATGTCATTCGACAGCCTAACTGTGCTTTTAGAGTTACCTCCAGCCTACTTCCCCGCTTTGCTGCACACCCATTTGCTGCAAAACACTTTTAAACGCTTCAAGCTCTCCATTATCCTCTCAGATGAAAACACTCACGAGGCATGTGTGGCTTGTTGACTGTCAGCTAAAGATTGGTCATCATCTCACCACCACGGTTAATCACGTTGGTGTGTTGTTACGTTAGATTAGCGATTAGGGGCGACCAGCACCCCAAGAGGTGCAACGTGTAATATTATTTGTTTTAAACATCGAAAAATGAACTGCAATTCATGGGAGCGATCATCACAGATCACTGAAGAGTTCAGTGCTAACATTCTACCAAATGTTTCTGACAAACCCAGAGAAGTCTATACATTTTTCCGATATCGGTCTGCTACAGTTGGTGAGGTCGCAGTGTCAATGGCGTCATAACCCCTTTACCCCCGTACTTCCGTAGGGAAATACAGTCATCCAGTAGAGACCTAATATATTGATTATTTTGGTATCGCCCTAGCTTATTACGATATGCTAGCATGACAATTGGCTCATGTCAGCCAATAGGCTAAAGACGTGTTTCCTCACACATAGACTTTATTTGGGCAGGTTGTTTTTTTATTTGAATTTCTGTATTCCGTCGTACGACGCCTTTCGCGATTGACGTTTTTACCATACATTCAAAAAATGTTTTTACTTAAAATTGGTAAAATCGTATTTCATTGTAGAGCTGCGCGAGCTCTACTTGTAAATAGCCCCTCCCCTCCCTGAACGCTCAGAATCAACACGTGATCATGCGCGAGAAGGACTGTTGACGGCTGAATGTCTGGATAAAATCAATCTGGAGCGCAGAAGTCGGTGTTAGGGATGGCACGGACACCAAAAAAAAAACCGGAATCGAACACACGGTTTCAATCTCAACGTTTTCTCGACCCTTTATTTGTGGGGTCAAAGTCTGCGATAGCTTCCATCAATGTATACATACCGTAGTTGTCATTTACCTGAACCTGTATTATGTAGGCCTACCGTCTACGTGCGTTACACCTTTACCTGACGTTAACTGTTGTACAAAGGCTATGTTTTACTCAGGCTATTGCTTGTGGCAGGGTGCTTTGTATTCAGCTTATTGTGTAGAAATGTTGACAGACTCCTGGTAGGTATACACCGCTAGACACACAGGACTCATACCCGGGATCGCTTTATTTCCCAGTGCCAGATCGCCGTAATTCAGAGCGTGATTATGTTGAATATCTAATAAACTTCAAAAAGTAATAGAAAACACCACAACTTCCTGGCAATATATATCTGTGTGTTGAGTGTGGAGGACTAATTCGGCCAAACGTAACACCTTCACCTTTAACACAAGTATTGCTAACATACTGTATATGTCCCTGAAGTTAACGTGTCAGTAGTCCTTTCATCTATTTTGATTCAGACTGTGTCTACCGGTATGTGACCTGTCATGTAAAGAGATAACATAACAGAAATAGAGCTACTTTGAAATGCATGAAACCAAGATGACTGACAAAAGCTCGAGCGATGCTCGTGCACTGCCGTGTTTCCAGCCCAGCTGTTGATACGGCTCGGGTCACGCGCGCCTTTTTTATCGCGGCAACTGAAATTGACCACGCTAAGATGTATCCTGAATATCCTTACATGTAAAATTACTAAAATGGACGCACACAAAAATTAAATGAAATCCATATACATACAAACGAGCGCAACAATACAACCGGTCCACTTACCCGTGCAGCTCTGGAGGAGTATGGATCCTCAAACAGGGCCCATATCTTTGGTTGCCAAACTTCGCAGCAGCCCCTCGACCTGTCGGGGCAGTCCTCGATCCCGAACCGCCGCGGGATTTCCCTGTCGTCGTCGGTGTCTTCTGGGTCCGGCGGCTCAAATATGTCAAGCGCCTCTTCCGCGTCCCTGTGCTGGCGGTAAGTCATCCAGCAACACGGCTCCACGTCGGTCTCGTCTATCCCCCAAAACGCCAGTTCCTCCTCGAACAGAGGTCCGCACACGTCGGCGGGGCAGTGGAGCTTACCGGTCCTGTAGTAGTTCAGCACGTAGGCGAAGATCCCCGGGTGCCTGTCGAAAAAGAACTCGTTGGTGCTCGGGGGCGCCGCCGAGTCCGCGTCCGAGGTCACCTGCGCGTCCGCGGGGTCCGCCAGCCACGCCAGGCGTGTGCCCGGCAGGGTTCTGAGGGTGCTCTTGTAGGTTTCGTGTCGCGTGCCGCCGACATTTATGATTATTTTGTCCGAGTCTTCCCCACGCGACATCTCCTCCTTCAGACATGATTTAGACGGAGGCTTGTTACCCGACTTGCGCCCTCGATAAGACGACACGCACACCGAGCTTATCATTTAGATGAGTGACTTTTTGATTTTATTCCCCCTTGGTTGTTGACAGATCTCTCCGCGTGGAAAATGCAATAAAATGAATGGTGAACCCACCTTTTGTGCCAACCGAAATCCTTGTGCTTGCTCGTCCGGATCATTTATTTCAAAATATTTGTTAAGCCGGCTCGTTAGCCCGAGTGAAAAGAAGGCACAACTGTAAAAACCACCTGTTACGATAAAACTCCGCGTGAAACGGCTCCAACGCTATGGCGCACAAATACAAAGTAATGTCCTCTGTTGCAGTGCGTTGCTTTAATAGAATTAAGTACTTCAAAAGACATCAAGACTACGAAAGATTATTAGTCTCCTGCTTGGATGATCACCCCCAAAAACCCCACTGAGGCTTCCGAATCGCACCCCGGAGCCTGCAACTAAATCATCAGTGATGGGAGGGAAATAGATTTCCAGTCCGCTATCTATTCTCTCCAAAATGTGATCCAAAAATATGTTGTTTTTTTTAATCCAAGCGAAAAAAATAAGAAAACAATTTAAACTTTTTTTGCTTAAAATGTCCCAGTGATGTGATGGCGTAGTTTATTCAGACACCAACATAATCCATCGATTTTTAATTGTCAAAGGGTCGACTCGAGGGATGTAGGGTTCTCTCCTTCAGAGAATCTGTTGCTTCTCAACAAGTATCCTCCCTCAACGACACAAACCAGGCAACACGGCCGCTGTCTACAGCTTAACCCTATGGTTGCCGACACGTCTAAGACTGTGTTGTTTTTGATTCTACATATGGCCAGCGACTGCAATCCTTGACCCTGGAAATGTATGGGGCTATTATAGACAGGCGCTGTTGGGGTTTGGCTTATTAATGTGTAGATATATATTTTTTTTTAACGTCACCTCTGTTCTAACTTATTTTTGTCGTCGTGGGTGGTTATAATTGTCCGTTACAGTTTCATCAAACGTGATTGGAAATATAGACTATAAAATCATGAATCACATGCGTAATATGTCAATGGCTTCATGACCATTCGTTGATATATACATAGTACGATTGAAACTAAAATATTGATATGTAGGCCTTCTACACTGCATTTCAATACACAATTGTGGGCACACTTTACCTAACAACCTCATCACAGTGTGAGGCCTGGGCATCCAAAGTGTTGTTTCTGACACAGCTGAACACTGCCACCTAGTGTAAATGTTACTTTTATATTACTGCTTTATGGATCTTGCTGAAATGCGCCTATAATTTATAATTTGACGCCAGGCGCTGTCTTATGCAATTACTGGATTTCTACAGCAGATTGAATTCCTCATGTAAAGGTTATTCACCCATCTACATATGGAAAGCAAAAAGTTCTGGTAGAATATAAAATCAATAAGATCATAGTTTGTGTTGTTTTTATTAGGATAGCCAAAGCAGAAAATACACATTGAAAAGATTAAGAAATATCATCAACAGTCCTACCATATCTGAAACATTATGCGTACATGTGTAGTTAATTTAAATGCCATTAAACTAGTCTACTTCCTCAATGGTGGGGCCCTTTGAACTGGCACCTCCCTGTCCCCCATTGCTGCCCCCTGCTGAGGCAGATCCCTGGTACAGCTTTGAAACCACAGGCCTGCACACCTTCTCCAACTCCTTCTGCTGGTGCTCATACTCATCCTTCTCAGCCAACTGGTTGTTCTCCAGCCAGGAGATGGCCTGGTTGCACTTCTCGATGACTTTCTTCTTGTCCTCCTCGCTTATCTTGCCTTTCATGTTCTCGTCCTCCACGCTGCCCTTCATGCCGTAGACGTAGGACTCGAGGGCGTTCTTGGCTGTTACCTTCTCCCTCTGAACGTCGTCCTCGGCCTTGTACTTGTCTGCGTCCTGAACCATCCGCTCAATCTCCTCTTTGCTCAGCCGGCCTTTATCGTTTGTGATAGTGATCTTGTTCTCCTTGCCAGTGCTCTTGTCCACGGCGGATACGTTCAGAATACCATTGGCGTCGATGTCAAAGGTGACCTCCACCTGAGGCACGCCCCTCGGTGCTGGGGGGATACCGGTCAGGTCAAACTTCCCCAGGAGGTTGTTGTCCTTAGTCATGGCCCGCTCGCCCTCATACACCTGGACCAGCACCCCTGGCTGGTTGTCGGAGTATGTTGAGAAGACCTGGGTCTGCTTGGTGGGGATGGTGGTGTTGCGCTTGATCAGGGTGGCCATGACCCCGCCCGCCGTCTCGATGCCGAGGGACAGGGGCGCCACGTCGAGCAGCAGCAGGTCCTGGACGTTCCCCGAGGTGTCTCCCATGAGGATAGCAGCCTGGACCGCGGCGCCGTACGCCACGGCCTCGTCCGGGTTGATGCTCTTGTTCAGTTCCCTGCCGTTGAAGAAGTCCTGCAGGAGCTTCTGGATCTTGGGGATTCTCGTGGAGCCGCCGACGAGGACGATGTCCTGGATCTGGCCCTTCTCCAGCTTGGCGTCTTGCAGGGCTTTCTCAACCGGCTCCAGTGTTCCTCTGAAGAGCTCAGAGTTGAGCTCCTCAAAGCGGGCCCGTGTGATGGAGGTATAAAAGTCAACGCCCTCAAAGAGAGAGTCGATTTCAATGCTTGCCTGCGTGCTAGAGGACAAGGTTCTCTTGGCTCTCTCGCACGCCGTGCGCAGCCTCCTCACCGCCCTCTTATTTTGGCTGATGTCCTTCTTGTGTTTCCTCTTGAACTCCTCGACAAAGTGTTTCACCATGCGGTTGTCAAAGTCCTCCCCGCCCAGGTGCGTGTCTCCCGCAGTGGCCTTGACCTCGAAGATGCCGTCGTCGATGGTGAGGATGGACACGTCGAAGGTGCCTCCGCCCAGGTCAAAGATGAGGACATTCCTCTCTCCTCGTTTGCTTTTGTCTAGACCGTAGGCGATGGCCGCCGCAGTGGGCTCATTAATGATCCTCAGCACATTCAGGCCAGAAATAACCCCGGCATCCTTGGTAGCTTGCCTCTGGGAGTCGTTGAAGTAAGCTGGAACGGTGATGACTGCATTTGACACCCGTTGCCCCAAGTAGGCCTCAGCTATCTCCTTCATTTTGACCAGCACCATGGAGGAGATCTCCTCTGGGAAGAAATCCTTGGTCTCTCCCTTATACTCCACTTGGACCTTGGGCTTTCCGTCATCGCTGATGACCTTGAAGGGCCACAGCTTCATGTCGGCCTGCACAATGTGGTCGTCAAACTTTCTACCGATGAGGCGCTTGGCATCGAAGATTGTGTTGGTGGGGTTCATGGCCACCTGGTTTTTGGCGGCGTCTCCGATGAGCCTCTCTGAGTCATTGAAGGCCACGTAGCTCGGTGTGGTCCTGTTTCCCTGGTCATTGGCGATAATCTCCACTTTGCCATGCTGGAATACGCCCACGCAAGAGTAGGTGGTGCCCAAATCAATGCCTATTGATATTCCCTTTGCTGAAGACATCTTGGATATCACTGTACAGTGCCTAGGGAAATTACAAAGATGTCATTATTAATATAACCCTTTTATGATTGTGCTGAAAAACATTTAATGTTATGCTGTATCCGTGGGAGACTCATATTTATATAAATGATATAGTATTTATTGAAGCGCATTCCTGCCACAACAGAAAACAGTGTCGTTTTTAACACAATAATTATCATCATATATCATCAATTTTCATCATATATCATAAATTTTCATCATATATCAAACTAACACGATAATACTTGAAACTAAACTTAACTGATAGTACGAAATTACAGTAGTAAGAAATTATCATTACATCCATCATGAAGATGTTAACCTAAAATCAATAGACGTAATAAGTAATAACAATATAATTCCTGTGGTTCTATGGAATTCTCCCATAAGGGAGGGCTTCATAACAGTAATAATATTTAATCAACAGTGTAATACAACATTGTCATATAATCGCTTACTTACTTGTGAAAACTCCTTCAAGCGTCTGAAGGATCTCAGTCGAGTCCTCTATAGAGAAGAACAGGTCTTGGAACAGGTCTTGCCTTCTGGTTCCCCCCTAAAGTCATGCCTAAACCGACGCCCACCCTTTGCTTATATAGTCAAAAGCAAGTTTCGAGAATACTCTCCACTCCCCGGCCTCAGTGAGTCAGCTGTTAATATTAGCATATGAGGCACAGGGGGGCTGGGTCAGTGAATATTCTAGAGAAGGACAGTGCTTGTGGAAGCCCGGCCAACTGTCCCTCGGCCAACGGGGCTAGCTGTTAGGAATTGAATGACCGCTATGCGAAGAATGTGAACATAAAAGCACATTCATGAACATTCATGAAGGTGTTGGCCCTTAGCCTAGCAGATCTGGGCTAAGCTTTGAGCTGTGAATAAAGGGACACTTACACTGAATCGCTAGCTTGACCTTTCAGTTATCTTTTTAAACTTGAATCATTTTGGATCCAGCTGTCCTACTATGTAACAGCAGAACTTCTCAGGGGAGAAGACACAGAACCTCTGCAGGGAGAGCCTGGGCCTTCACCCAATACAGTTATAAATACTGTAACTGTATGTCTATAGAGGTCAGGCCACACACTGTTGATTTGAAACCTCTACACATTTTTAGTTTACAATTGCTGGCAGGGTTTTGTTCGGCAGTAACGCACTTACAGACCTCTGCCTCCAGCAGCACAATGTTTATATGTATGTAAGTATATGACGCAGAAGGAGGTGAATCACCCCATTCACTCAGGTCTGACCTCCATCATGAGACGAGAACTTTAACATTCACACTAAGTCACTGTGCTGAAATGTGTTTTGTTTAGCTTTCTTGAATGGTATCATAGACTTGATTGCTCATTTAATATGTTATTTTACATACGTAATGGCACATAGGTTGTATTTGAATAACTAAATCACAAACTTTTATTTGGGCTTTCTCTGTTGAAACAAATCAGTAAAAATCATATGATAGTCTCAAATCTCTTGTTAACGTTAAGTGAATGTTTTAATATATTATGCAGAAGCAGACAGAGGAAGACAGAGGGTTAATCATTTGGGGTTTAAAATAATGTTGAAATGCCATTTACTTCTAAGAAATCTTTCAAAAGGCACATTTATACCATTGAAGGTTTAACAATACTACAAATGTACTATTCAGACACAACAACAATACAATTAAAATTTAGGTTGACAAAGAGGAATTTAAATGACATAAATACATGTTCAGAATGAATTGCCAAATAAGCAGAATGAATTTGAAAATATCTGTCGTTTGCTTTAAACACTATACATTTATTCATATACACTAATTATACTCTTGAGAGGCTGTGTAGTCTGTGACCTTTGACATTAATCACACATACCAAAAGGGTTCTGTGCCCCTTCTAAACATACCTTTGCGTTCCTGCTGTTGTATTTGTTTATAAGAGCATACAAATGTTTATGAATGGTGTCAACATCATTCACAAAGATGGATATATATATATATATATATTTATATATATAGACATATCGTAATAATACATCTCATAATCAAATATATATATATGATTTGCATTTGGACAGTAGTCTTTCCATTGTCATGGCCAGCAGACTTGACCTGTGATAGTAAAATACTGTGCCTTTGTTTACAGGTTGTTATGCTGATTCGTGGCAGACTAGACTAATAACTCAAGAATAAGTACAAAGAGTAAATTACAGTATTGATTACAGTATTAAGAGTCCTGGGAGCACACAGTATGAGTCATTGGCATGCACAGATCAAAACATATATATGATACCTCGGCAACCAACTTCTGGCCATTATTTGGCATCACGTATATATCCAGAGTAAATAGACATGTCAACAGTGGTCTGATCTTGCAATTGCAATTAAATTAATATACAGTGATGACAGCATGCAAGCAGGCTTTTTAACATGTGACAGACTGTAATGTTATAATTTGTCACATGTTCGTGCTAATCTCAATGTTTATTTTCCTAATTTTCCTAACACAGTGTCTTATATTGCTAATATGGAGTTACATTCGGCATAAGTGAAATAAATCGTGAATTTTGCAACACCTAAAATAACAAAAGAAAATGTGAAATACTTTTTCGTCACCCCAGGCCATCAGGTAGTCCCATCAATACCTGTGAATATGATTCATTTTTTATCAGCAAAATACACACACAAAGATTGTATTATACGGATGAGACTCATAATGCACATTGTCAACAACACAACTATACCTGTAATAGTTGGGTTTGAAGGGGCCATTTTTGTTGAGGCCCATGTACTTTGCCTGCTCGTCTGTCAACTCAGTCAGGTGGGCATCAAAGTTAGGTAGGTGCAGGCTGGCCACATACTCATCTACAACACAACAATTGCATTATTCCATTACTTACATGCAGTTGGACAGCCAGCATTGTTGATGTCCGTACACTAGGTGGCGACAATGAGCTTCGTTCAGCTAAGTGGGGCCAGAGTGACGTCACCCAAGGATGATATAGGCAAGGCTATTGAGTATTAGTCATCTTACCCATCTTCTTAGGCAGCAGATACACATCTTGTTTATAGCGTCCCTCGGGGGCATTGAATAGTTCAATCAGAGCCAAGGCCTGCAGGTGCACGGAAAGAGATTGCATTCGTCATCGTCATTGTAATGGAAACAGTTGTAAACACTCGTTTAAAGTGCTGTAGTGCTAAATTGTATAAAGGTGAAGGGGGGGAGTTAACCAGAAACCTGAGTCGTAGCAGTGATGGACAGAACAAACGTAGGCACTGTGGAGCAGCTGAGGTTGAGGAGCCGGCCCTGAAGTTAAGTACAAACAGTTAAACAGCTGGGAATGGAAGACAGCCGAGTGTCGATGTTGACATAGAAACTCATGATACAAAGGCCTGACATCACAGGTCCTCGGGAGTTAAGACACCATGAGACGATCAGTAATAATATACAGAAGGGAAAGTGAATCTCAAGCACACAGCATGGATTTCGTCCGACAAACACTTGAGCTGCAAAAACACGAAGTCTGTCTGCTTTATTGCCGTTTAAAAAGTAATCTCAGTTAGAGCCGCATCCAAAGTGACACGCTTTCCGTGAAATCAGTGGATCATAGGTTCCGTGCCTCTGCCAGTAGGACCACCCTTTTGCCGTCGGGCCAGATGATGTGGTCCACCTGAGAGCGAACCCTCTCCCAGGTCAGCTCTGGACTGCGCAGGCTTGCCTGTGGACATGTACAAAACAACTAACTTACTTCCTGTTACGTTGAAAAAACCGCACCGGGAAGTAAGTAAGCATCAAAACACAGAGGCCGAGCACAGAGGCCGGACTGAGCGCACACAGATGGAGGCTATGTTTTAGTATCGATCTATCGCCACCCACCACGTCAATCTCTGTATTGGAATGTCCCATATTGCACACTATGCAGCCGTTCTTCATCCGGTCCAGCTGCTCCCTGGTAACAACATTCTTGTTACCTGAATGTGAAGGAAACGAAACATAGTTGTGTGCTTGTGAACGAGTATACCGAGAATAAATAAGTCCTGACTCTTGACCGGCTGTCTTGTACCGGTGTCCCAGCAATATAATTGGACTCTCTCTGCACTCTCTCTCTCTCTTGTACTACAGTCCACAGACAACGTCGTCTACCGGCTAGCTAGTAGGCAAGGTTAGGGGTTCACGGTAAACAGCCATACACTGTTTACTAAGAAGCTCTACTGTTCTGCTTAAATGGGATCATTATAATAGCTCACTCCATAAAGAAAGTTTTTCGTTGTTATTGATGTTGGATAAAATCGGACTTGTATTCAGTGTTACTGCTGGAGCACAGTGCCCTAAATGCATCGCATTTGCAAAATGGGGTTATTTTATTTTTGTCAACATTCGGATGATGCTAATTTGACAGGGCCTTTTTTAACAAGTAAACATTTCCGGGCTTAATGCCTCATGAATGATTGAGAGTAGTGTTAGCGTAGCTCTGTGGGAGAGCTTACCAGTGCAGGTTATCACCAGGTCCATCTGCCGAATGACCTCATTCAGCTTGACCACCCGGAAGCCATCCATGCTGTGTGGACACGCAGTAAATACTTTTAATGATTAACATAAACACAATCAAAGAGACAAACAGGCAGCGTTGTCCGCCCACAGATTCCGTGAAAAAGCGTAGCGAGTCAATCATTTCCACGAATGAAAGTACGAAATAAAGGTCATCTGTTGACACGGCATGGATCTGCTAATGGATGGAGCGTGTTGGTTACCCACCAGGCCTGCAGAGCACAGATGGGGTCGATCTCTGTTATGCACACGATGGCTCCGAGCGCCTTCAGCGCAGTACAGCACCCTTTTCCCACCTAGAGACCGGACACACACACACACACACAGGGTTACAACCATCCTTCCGCTGTGTTTGTCTCCCAGCGCCGTTGTTCACACTGCAAGGCTTAATGCTCATTTTGGATTTAAGCTTGGAAATGATTTGGCTGTTCAGGGCGGAATTGTGCCAATGTGTTTGTAGTCAAGACCGCCTAAACCGAAACCAAGACACTACCAAGACCAAAGGGTATCGAGACCAAGACAAGACCAAGGCCAAGACCAAGACTGACCAAGTCAAGACCAAGACCAAGTCGAGACCAAGACCGAGACCAAGTGGAGACCGGAAACAAAACCCAGACTAGTGTTTAAGTTACACCAATACGTGAACAATGGCACAGCCGTTAGGAAAATATATACAATGTAACATATTTGGCGCGTAGTGTACGAGTGCTACGTCATATATAAGGTTTTGCGATGAGCATGAGCTCGCTGCTTGGTTTACGCACAAACCCCCTCGAGACCTCCATGTCCGAGACCAAGACAAGACCAGGACCAAATACAGTCGAGTCCGTGAAAAGACCAATACCACGTAAAAGTGGTCTCGAGACCGGTCTCGAGTACTACAACTCTACAACGTGTCAATCCAGAGTGATGTCAAAGTTGTATGAATCACGACGTGGTGGTTCACACTACAGGTCCACACGTCAAAAAAAGCCAGATCTGCATCTGATTTCGGACCACGTGTGAAAGTGGGCCAAACCAGAATTGAAAAAGATCCGATGTAAATTGTGAATTGTCTTAAAGGTGCTGCTCTGAGAAAAGAAAAGAAAATCGGATCTGAGTCAGACGTTCAGAACCGGGCCCCTCGAGGCTGAGGCTGCGGCGGCGGCGGCGGCGGCGGCGGCGTGAACAAGGCCGGCGTGTTCTGAACAAGCGTGACTCACCTCGCCGTACCCACACACAACAACCTGCTTCCCCCCGAACATGACATCGGTGGTCCTCTTCAGCCTGGTCGAGAGGAAAAGTCACCATTACCATCGTTGTTGAGTGGTAAGTGTGTGAGCATGCGCGCGCGCACACACACACACACACACACACACACACACACACACACTTTCAGCAGGTCGGCTATGCTAATCATCAGCGGTGATTACATTTTGATTCATGCGTTGGACAGAGCGCTCTCTCTCTCTCTCTCTCTCTCTCTCTCTCTCTCACCCATCGAGGATGGATTCACGGCAGCAGTAGAGGTTGTCGAACTTCTGCTTGGTGACAGAGTCGTTGACGTTCATCGCGGGGACGCACAGCTTGCCTGCCTTGGATAGCTGGTACAACCTGGGGAGACATGGCGGTGTGAGCGCGAGAATGCCCGCGACGCGTCCGCCTGTGGCGCCGTCCTTCTCGTCGCCGACTTAACGGGTCCCGTTAAGGTGGACAATCAGCAGCTGTCGCAGACCAGCACCATCAAATCTCCATAATGATTTTTCCAGGCCGGAGCAGTTGTTACAATTCATCGCCAGCTGTGGACTAATTGGCTCTTGCGGTGCCTTTAATAAAAATCAATGACTTCCTATCTCACGTGAACTCCACCAGCCCCCCCATTCCAACTACATAGATGTGATCAGACTGTCAGTTATTGCAAGGATGACTGGATGATACAGATGAATCTACTCGTTCATCCCGTTCGTTTTCCCGTACGTATACCACAGGATGTTCAACGTCGAAGCGGCTCAACTTGAAACCCCCCGAGGACCTCAGAGACGCACAGCGAGCGAGAGAAGCGCGGGCAGCCTGACCTGTGCACCCCGGTCACGCTCTCCTCCACAATGCCCCGCGCCTTCTTGAACACGCTGGGGTACTTCTTATACACCCAGTGGGTGAGGTCGCCCCCGTCGTCCAGAATCTGGGGCGAGGGGCACAGAGAGAAGGGACGCCGTTGGAACGCT